>CANYCX010302553.1:0-24690 GCA_948193385.1 Breynia disticha f. nivosa
ATTATTTACGACTTTCATTCTTACACCTTAGTAGGAATGAGCTCTTTATAGCCTCATCTTATCATTTTCTCAAACATAAGTGAAAATCTAAGGTATCAACCCATGTGAGTGGGTTTTTCTGCTTTGCATGCTAAACTATACACAATAGCTTTATATGTATCGCTAAATATGTCCAAGACATATTCCATATGTTGCAAGATTTCAACATTGATCCACTGTTAAAACTTGTATGGTCTTTTGAACTTAAAAGTTCACCATTTCCTTGTTATATTAAGTCTTCTTTGACTCAATGTGATATTTGATCTCACCTTGCCCGCATTTGACAATTATGATAATGAATATTGCCTTAGATGGTCACTTATCTTGAGGTAGTCAGTTTTAAAACTAATTATGCTAACGTTCCTCATGCACAATACTTGTATGATAGTTTTCACTACGCATACTAGGAATTTGAATTCCTTTTACTAAGGCCTTCAACCAAAGTAAAAATTCACATAAGGACGTGATCACCACTTAGGTTTCATGACCTATGTTATGTTTTCTTGTAGTTACTACAAAAGTAATACATCACATCCCTTCATTGAATCGTGTTCCAACACATTTATGGATCCTTTGAACATAATTTGGTGTCTTACAAGTATCTTACATACTGCTTTATCTAATCCTACTTATGGATTATTAATACAAACCAACTAATAATGACTTAGAATATCAATGTTTGGTCATTGTATGAACAAATCATAGACTTTTGTATGATAAGTCTCTCTCTCGTACACAATAAGATTCATTTTATTTATTTGTTTGTGTGGACTACAATTCAACATAGAGTTTGTTACTCAAACAATTCTTATGTTGTTAAAATATGGATGCTGGTTCTACTTAAGAAGCTATTCTTAAAGTTATAATGCTTATGGTTTGGCCTTGCCAAAATTATTTTAAGTGCATTGCTATTACTCTCACAACGTGGAACAATAATTCTTTAGAACTATCCCTAAAACTCATTTCTAGGATTTGCCATATGAGCCTTTTAATTATGTTAATTCTAGTTAAGCGTGTACCTCTTTACACATAAAATAAGAATTGACTATTTACCTCTTTAGTGTTTGTGGTATTATCATAACGAATTTGAATATACCAACAACCTTTAAAGAAAAACATGAGGTTGTATGGTATTATTATAACAAATTTGAATATACCAACCAACTCCAAAACTCAAAAAGTTTAAACAACTATGTTTCCCTCTTTGTATGATGAAGCCATGGGATATGAACCACGTGAAAACTCTTCACTAAGACCTCCCACTAAGATCAAAGAATCTTTCTTTGATAAGACCTGCCACTGAGATCATAGAGTTTGTTCTAGTGATTAAGACTAGTTCCTCTAAACTAAAATCTTACGAGTTAAATTTACAAACAAGTGAGAGAATATCAGTCCATCTCACATGTTACAACAAACAATTATCAAACTATATTGACATTTGCTTAGTTTTGTATCCACTCATTCCCAATAAGACTTGACCTTTTAGGTAGACAAACTAGTGTTTCACACTTAATGACACTTAGTTTGATTCTTCACGTTAATGTCATTTGTAATTTCCATAATTATGAGTAAATCAACTAGTACACAACCTTTGATTTTACTCAAAGATATGTCACTCAGAATCTTATTGCATCATCCAACTGATCAACTTTGGGAACTCCTCGACTTATGTGTTTGACAAAAGGTTCACGAATGATCCATCATTTAAAATGGTTTTGTTACTTTTCTTTTGTACTCCCACTGGGATAAAGCTCCAAAATTCTTTGCAAAATTATGAACTATTCTAAACGCCCTCTTGGGTATAGAACTCCCACTGTTTAGGAACTCCTACTAAGATTAAGTTCAAACTCAAAAGACTCTACTCGAGTAACAAACTTTACCTCCCACTGGGAATAAATTCCTTTTAAGTCAGGATCAGGATCAGTCGCACTAGAGGTAGATGAGAAAGAAAGTTATGACCTCAAAGCAAAGGTGGCCATGGTAGCTAATCATGTCCAAAAATGATGTTCAAAACCCTCTTTTACTCAATCTTTCCTCATCTTCCTTCAAATCTCCCACTCAAATGGGAGTGATCCTGAAGGGTGTGATCCATAAAGTGATTTATGTAGTCACTTTCCCATTCTAGTATCCTTTTTCACTAAGAATAAATTACTAGTTTTGTTACTTGCCTAGGTAAATATCCAAAGTAGGTATATGTCACATAGACACAACTCAATATCTTATCTAAAGATACTCATATGAGTTTCTCAATTGTCTAAGACTAAGATTATAGGACGTTGAAAATACATCTCATGATTTTTAATGGTTAAGTAAAACTTGTGGCTAATCCACTTTCTCCCAAGAAGTGTAAGTAACGAATTTTAAGAGAGCACATATTTAAGAATTTGTTGGTCTGTGTCATCACTTATCTTAACATATTAAGGAAAAACAAATTTCTTTTCCTCCACTTCACTATAGTAGTAGAGTTTAGGATAAACATTCATTGTTCAATCCTTTGCATCACTTATAATTTTTAGATTTCTTGATTAATTGCATTCACGACATATGTTGATCCTAATGTTTTCGATCATCTCATCCAAAGAGATTCATATAGATAAGGATCAAACTAATTAATCTTCCTCATTTATGAGAAATCTAAAGATTATACGATTATTACATAAATTAATCATACTCAAAAGTGATGTTAGCTCTCTTTATCACTATTACCATCACCAAGTGGTAATTCTCTAGATTGCAATAAGATTAGGTTTGAGTAATGGTTGCCTATATATTTCTGACCTAGACATCGCTTTTAATTCGATAACTTAACCTTTTTCTAAGTCGCTTAATTTTCATACCTTAGCAAATTTAACACATTAATTTTGGCTAATTTGGTATGAAGCCCATTTAATGGAATCACACTATCACATAGAATGTGCAAAGCTACAAACGACAAGTATTATACTCTTAACGAATTAGAGATTTTGTAGTCCATACTCCAACATAAATGTTGTTGTTATTTACTAAAAGATTAATTGAAATTCTCTTTCAATTAAGTCAAGATAGAATGATGACAAAATGGAGTAGGTTTTGACTTTTGTACAAAAAAAATTTTAAAAGTCAAAATTCCTATAATTCTCACTTTTTGGGTCATTTCTTACGTGTCCTAATCATTCTCACTTAGAGTTTGTCGGACATCCATGAAGATTGTTGAATTCTTCATTAAGTGAGTTCACCTCCTAAAGGTGAAAATTTTAAATTAGAACATGAAACTTCAATACACCTCTCACTTGCGTGAGATTTAATTGCGTATTATTCAAATGTGCAATCTTTTGATGGTCAAGACATTTCTCTTAATGAAACGTCTCGAACGCACATCATATTCATTCAACCTCACTTAGATTCTGTCTTTTCTTTCAATTCTCAAGAATTTTCAAATTCTTAAATCCTTTATTTTTCAGTGTCTTAGTCTTGAACTCATCATAACTAAGTTGTCATTACAAAAATTGACTTTGCAAAATGTCATAATTCTCTAGCATTGACGAAGTGTTTGCTAAGAGAAAAATCAATCAACTTGATGCATTTCATCATCAAGATTGTTCACATAGAATTTTAGATTAGGTGCAGCTCAATTTGCTCTTAACTATTTGGCCAGGAATCAATAACAACTCCTCGGGCAGAATTCCTTTTAGTTGACTAAAACTAAATTTACTAAGTTTAGATATCGTATAAACACTTAGCTTTTGATCATTATGCATTTTTGTATCTTTAGGTGGTCAAGAACTAACATATAAACGTAATGACCAAAACAAATAAGAGTATAAGTTAGAACCTAAAGAGTGTAGAGACAGGGTGGGGAAAAAGAATAGTGCATACGAGAGAAAGATATCAAATAAGAGGAAATTTGGTTGATCACTTATTGATTTTATTGGGAGACTATGGAAAATATATTGAGGATTGGAACTGTTGAGTGTGATCATTGAGGTTGCTATTGTTCGTCCTTCCTTTTGAAGGTAGTGCCAGAGTTGTATTTCGTATATGGAAGTGATCCTTTGGCTTCCTGCATAGCATTCTTGACCAATGGTAGGACATTTCTTGCATTCTTCACACATGATCTGCGTCTTTGCATTTTCTTTTTATGCGTATGTACGCAAATCATATTTCTTGCTTACGTACCTTGTGATGGCACTACCCGATGACTGGGAGATCGTGGGCATAGAGATATTGTCGAGTATTCAGTAAGAGAGAGAGTTTCTATGAGAGTGTAGAAAAATGAAACTTGATTTAATCTGGACTAAACCTTATAGGAAAGCGAAGTGAACTTATGGAGAGGTTATTGATAAGTGACATGATTTATATAATTTTTTGGTTGTTTTAAGCTTAAGAACTATAACTTGGAATGTGTATAATCTTGTATGGTTATATATTGATGTAATTATGAATGCTTATATGAATTGAGGTGAACCGGTACTTCTAGAGGTACGTTATGATTGTTTTTCAATGAGAATAATGAGAAATGTGATATGTGTTTGTGAATGGACTGAGGTATGTATGTGAGCATGTTGATTTGATTCCGTATGAGTAGGGAAAGTTGAATATTAAGTGGTCTTGGAATGAATGTAATGGATGTTCATATTCTTGAATGAAAATATATATGATGACTTGATATAGGTTTGGTTAAGAGATGAGAAGTTGTAAATTGTATGCTATGAAAGTGGAAATTGAATCGTAAAGATATGTTTGGGTGCTCACTGGAATACTCGATGAATAGAGATGACTTTGAGGATTTATATG
The DNA here is from genome assembly GCA_948193385.1 of Breynia disticha f. nivosa. Taxonomy (NCBI): domain Eukaryota; kingdom Viridiplantae; phylum Streptophyta; class Magnoliopsida; order Malpighiales; family Phyllanthaceae; genus Breynia; species Breynia disticha. The sequence goes on from CANYCX010302553.1 coordinate 4,813, forward strand.
GTTGTGCGAGTAGACAATAATCTGACAAAGAGACGATGAGAGATTTAGAATAGTTGCAGTGACAAGTCGAAAGAACTTAAGACAAGTTTAGGCCGATTGTTGCTTGGGAAGATGTTTGACACTAGGTATAAAAGATAATGACGTAGAGGTTTATGGAGTACAAGTTAGTGTTGGGATTCATGATGAAAATATGGTGGTAAAGGCATATTGCCTAAAAGTGAGAGATATGAGAATGTTAAAAACTTATGAGCGTAGAAATGCCCCCAAGTGAGAAGTCACGAGTGGAGTATTTGAACGTTAAAGTGTAATTGAATAAAAGGCTTTGCCTTGGTTACTTGTGTGAGCGTAAGTAGGGCCTTGAAACCTTATAGATAAGGGCAAGAATAGAAATGAAAGTGAGCGCATGGATTAATCGAGTAGTTTTGTTAAGGCATGTGTACGATGAAATGTTCAATTGAATGATGGAAAAAGAAGAAGATACATAAAAGGGTAAGCAACGTGTGAACATGATCGAGCCTTTGTTTGCTAAATTGATGATTTGGGTTGGGTTACTTGTTATGGTTGAGTTATCAAGTTGCTTAGTGAACTAAGGTGTCAATGTGTTTATAGTAAAACATGCCTTGAGCATGAATGTGATAATTTTAATATTGATGTTGTTATGAGGTTGTGTGTGTAAGGTAAGGTGAAGGGGATTAAATCCTAAATTTTGATTATATACGATGGCAAATTGAAAGCATAAGAATATGATCTTGCTTAATGCTATGAATGTTTGACACATGTAGATGTTAAAAATCTAAGAACCTTAAGTTAGAATGTTTGAGTCTAAGTAAGTGGAGTTGCTTGGAAAGTAACTCATTTCAAATTTCGGGGACAAAATTTCTTAAGGGGGAGAGCTATAACGCCAAAAAAATGTCACCAAAATTCGATGGAAAAATATAATTTTAAACGTATGAAAAACTGCAGGAAATTGGAAACACTATGGCTGGGAAAGGCCACGGGAACGGCTTGGGAGGCCGTTCCCATGGCCGTTCACCACTAAAAGGAGGATTTAGCCAGAGGGAACAACCACCTAAACGGCCATAAGCCGTTCTACTGGTCGTTCCGTGCGACGAGGTTTTTAAAATGGATGCGTTTTGGAGGAGAGAAGAGAGAGAAAAACATATCTCTTAACACCACTCGCCTACCTCTCGTCCTAAATAAAAATACCTTCCAACCCTTTCCAACACCAGAAACCTTGATTCCCATACATAGAAATGTGTAGTTTTCACGAAGGAATGTAACCTAGACGAACTCTAGGGTTCTTGATGGTTTTCAACAAGGTAAGCTCAATTTTTATCCGAAATTTCTTTGTAAAATTGAGGATTTTGTGAAGGGTTTTGCGGGTTTTGTTAGGGTTCTTAATGGTTTGTGATTGTAGGGTAGTTTTGTGAGAATTGTGGGAGGGGTAGGAATTAGGGGATTTGTGGGAAATCCAAAAATGTAAAAGGTAATTTGTTTGAACATGGTAGAATAAACAAAATGTGGTTGTTTTTGTGTAGGAGGTAGCGCTCGGTGCTCGGGGCGAGGTTGAGTCAGGGACCAATTACGTAGATTACGAGGTAAGTGCATTTTTGACACTTACTTCGGGAGGTTTTGCCCTCCATATGATTGATTATATGCGATAAATGCGTTTTTAATGAAATGGTAGCAAGGTATGCGAATTAAAGGACTTGGATGACTTGTACAGATGTCTTGGAATTTTGTGAGTTTATGTTTGGTATGTGTTAACTTATTTTGAATTGTTTATGTAATTATGGGATTTATTTGGAATGAGTATGGATTGCTTGGAAATATGTGTGTGAGCTGTGCTTTATATGTTTGAATGCAAAATTGGTGAATTGAATGATAAAGTGGGTTGTGCAATAATAAGTAAGTTGTGTAAAGAGACTTATGGCTTGTATGATTTTCTTGAAATCTTGCGAGTTATGATTGGTGGGTTGCTTAAAAGTAAATAAGTGTGGAAAGGGATGTGTTATGGCTAAATAATGGAATAAATTTGATATGTTTAGTTTGTGAGATGTGGTGGTGGTTCTTGCCATAAGTTGACAATTATTGAATAATGTGATAAGTGTGTATGAATATAAGTATGAAGCGTATGATGAATTGTGTACGGTATGTGTGGTTATAAAATTGAGAATGATGTGATGAATCATGTTTATGTTGTCATATGCACGATATGAATGTTCCTTATTGACTATGTGATTCACTCTCTTTGAGTTACATAAGTGTATGTTGGTTTATGCCACTAGTTTGGCCGTATGAGTATGTTTTGGCTTATATTATGAAATGGATGGTTATTGTGGAACATTCATGTGCATGTGCCATTGTGGAAATTTGAGCTGAAAATTGGATATGCATGGAGTTGCATTCACACATATTATTGTTGAATTGGCATGAGCACGTTGTATGTCATGCATTGAAACAAAAAAGGAGCTTAAGGCTCACATATGGAAATGGGGGGTTTGCCCAAGATTTGAGAACACAAGAGCTTGCCTCTTGATGTTATAGTTTATAGGGATTTATCACTAATGTTGATGTCGAGCGAGAGCTCGATGATTTGATGCTGGGCCAGACCCGATTATTTGATGCCGAACGAGAGCTCGATGATTTGATGCTGGGCTAGACCCGATGATTTGATGGCGGGCTAGACCCGATGGTTTGATGCTGAGCGAGAGCTCGATGATTTGATGCCTGGCCAGACCTGATGTTTTTAGACCCTAGGTACATATGTGTTGACAATGCATTAGCATTGTATTCGCATTCACTATGCATACATAACATTGATTTCATGGAAAGGACTAATGAATTATATATTCTTGCTTTTGTTGTGAATAATACGAATGAACATAAGTATGGTGGTCATTTGATAGGTGTATGAGTTATATGAAATGTGTGCTTTTATTGATATGTGACTGGACTTGTGTTTGGGCAATATATGTGATCCTTGTATGGTTTATGTGGGATTGCATCATGTTGATGAATTGATGTTAATACTGAGGAACTTGATATGTGTTAGGAACAGAATGAAGCATATGTGTGTATGTTGTTAGCTTCTCGAATGTGCAAAGGAAGTTGTATGCTAGTGGTATTGGAAAGAAAGTAGTGTGTGGTTTATAAATCTTGGGTGAATATATATATATATATGAAATGATGAATGTATGTTGATTAAGTACTTGATTGTAGTATGTTTGAGTTGTTTGATTGAATAAGGTTGTGGGTGGTTATAAGAGGTAGGATATGGTTAAAGGAAAGCTAAAATGGTTGGTTTATGAATATGGATAAAACCTTGAAGAAGTGTGTTAGTTATGTGTTTAAAAGTCAATTGCGGTGAGTTGAGGGCATGAAATGGATGTATAAATGATTAGGAAGAATGATTTATATGTTAAGTGTTGAATTTTCTGATTTTATGGATCCAGTAGGATGGAACGACCTAGGAAGCAAACCGTTTCCCTGGTCGTTCCTATTGTAATTTGCAACTGTCAAGTGGAACGGCCAGGTGAAAGGCCACAGTAGGCCATTCCCCAGGCTGTTTCCCACTGCCTGACGGCCTTTAAGTCGTAATTGTTTGAGATGTAAGTGAGTTCTTTAACCGACCGAACGTGTAGTAGACACTAGTATTGACTAAAAATTGATGGCCTAATGCAAATGACAAAATTGACTAGAAATTGATGGCCTAATGTAAATGACAAACTTAAGATTATTGAATTAGTAAAGTTGTTTGATCTTCTTGCCATAAATAACTTAAAGAATCGTATTGGACACGAGAACGGTGACCCATAGGGAATTTAGGCACGAATGCGGCTTTGTGTTTCTCAGGCACACCCGTATTGGCAGAAGGTTCCCCTGTCCATTCAGCATAACAACTATAGGGATTCACTTAATGAGTATTTCTATATACTCGCCTTTCTTTTGCTGCGTTTATGTGTGCAGAGTGACAGATACAGGGACGAGACGACTTTTTGGCAGGGCTAGCTGTGACACCCAAATTCAACTATCATCCTGAATTATTTTATTATTTCTTTCAAAACAATAATTGAACCCGGACGTCATATTGGTTGAAAATAATAAGTAATAAACACAAACTTTACAGAAAATGAAATGCATTCATTAATAAGAGCATATCTTTACAAAGTTTGAAGAAGGACAGTTTTCCAAAATGAACCAAGATACAAAATTTGCTGGAGGTTATGAAAGAAAAAGGAACCGTTCAATTCCATTTCAATTGTAACCAAAACAAGGAAAAACATGCATTTTCTTGAACCCAAAAACATCTTTGTGCACAGCCCACCTTGGCTTCTCGAACTCGAACTCTGAAGTCGGAGTCAAGCAAAATCTACCCTTCTCGCACCAAATAGATCTCCTCAAGCCCCTGCCCACACGGCAGAGATAAAACGCAATGAGTTTTGACACTCAATAAGCAACATTTACCGAATGGAAAACTTCCCTAAGCATTTATAGATTTATCTAAATTCATGTGACTTGTGCTATACCAATTTATCTGAGTATGATGGGTACACATTATCAATTCATCAAGCTAACAGTAATCCAATTTCACTTATACACTTCATACACTTCATACATCAATATCTTTAACCATTTACAAGTTCAATATTACATATAGGCACCAATTGTGCTGAAAATGGCACGCCACGCGGGGTGGTAGGAACTACGCGTGGTGATGGACAATAACGTGTTGTCGTCACCACCGCGCGTAGTTTGAGTGCATATAAACGCGCAATGGTAGGTAAGTACGCGTTGTCGAAGCGACCGCGCGTACTTAGCTACGATCACGCGTGGCACGTTGTTTTCCTAGAAAGAAATCAATACAAACCTAAAAGCTTTCCATTCAATCATTCAATTACCAAACATATACATTCTAACACACATAACAATTACATAATCCAATTCAATGATCATACAATCAATCCCATCCTCCTCAACATCCATGTTTAATCACATAAAATCAACAGAATTGGATTCCACCACAGCTCCACCAGTTCAATTTCAAACACAAATACATAACGAATTTTCCAATCTATTCAAAATCCATGCCACAATTCATAAGCATTACAACTCATCAACATATCAATCAAAGCATCAATTCTTTACACAAAACAACTCGTATAGTTACGATGAATGCAATGTAGTGAGTGCCAATATATGAACACTAAATGCATTCCTTATTAAGATCTTAACTTTACGCCCTTAATTGGCCTTTATTAATGACGTTTGCAAACAGGCCTCGTCGGCCGGGAGTATTGGTTATAGATTACTATGGACCATAGATTTTATGCCCTTATTTGGCCTGAATATCGCCCTTACATGGTCTGGCACGCTCGAACACTCATAAGTGAACCGAGACTTCCACTGTGCCACGGTAACGTATGTTTTATATACTACCACAAATTACGGTCCCAAGAGCTGATAACCACTCCCCCATTTCTTTTGCTCACTAAGAGCTATCCTTTATTATCTTTCTTTACTTCCACATCCCTATGTGCATGATGCTATATGCCATGTCCATATGTTCCAATCAAGCATCAACGAAAACATTTATGCCATGTTATATATAGATATAACCACAATTTCAATCAAATCACCAACATAACAAATGAATATATAAATCTACACAATCCATCAATTCATTCCCTGCCACATATACAAACACAACCGCATAACCATTCATGAGCAACATCCAACCATATATCAAACATCACATAAACCACATACCTAACCATCACATTAGGTATACAAGATCTCACACATAAATAATATGCATTACCAACACATTGCATAATTATTCCAAACAATCAGATAAGCAACCATATATGTTCACCAAATGATATACAACAATGCAACATTTTACAATCATGTTCACACATAGCAAAGGAAGTTGCAGTCATGTTGCTTACCACGCAAGCAACTCCTAATGCTCCGGCTGAGAACTCCCCTCTCTGAGATGTTTACCTCCTATTACACAAATTATATCTTTACATTAATTATTTAAGCATGAAACTACGTAAAAACAATAAATTAACCATGTTCTTATGTTAATGTTTTACCTCATAGACCTTTAACTTGTATCACTCTGAATTCTGATAAAAAATACCTACTTTTATTACATATTTAATCATATAATTGTACTTTTTCATAGTTTTCTCTGATACCAAAATAAAAATCCCTATACTATTTAAAATATAATCATGTCATTTAACTTTTTTAATGCGAAAGCATTTACAAATTTTTGGCTATAGAGAGAGGAAGTGCTGAGGAGCTGTAGTTGACCCACTTGCTGGTCTATCTTTTCGTACCTAATCCTGAAACAAAAATTGCAGTTGCATGAGTTGCGGGCTTAGTGAGTAATCAAATATAATTACTTATCATCTTATGTATTTATCTGTTCCTTTAGTTCTATAATTCTGTTTATATACATGAGGACATGTATATCTTATCATATATATACTTTGCTATATTCATTTGTTGTGTTCTGTATTCTGTATTCTTTATACTTATTATTATATGAACATGTGAACTAGTGAACATGTGTTGTGTTATACTGATGAACAAATGAACATGTGAACTATGAACTATGTTGTGTTGTGCTATACTGAACTGTAATTATACTTCCATCTCCATTTATCTTTCGTCTAAGTTATACTTTTGTCTCTATTATTCTTCCGTCTCCAATCACCACCATTATCACCACCATCACCTATCACCCCATCTAACTGTGTCACTACCACTATCATATGTTTGTGTCTATGTACTCATGTGCTTTCATGTGACTGTAATTCATATGCATGTGTTATTATATACATGTGTTCTTTTATCAATTGCATGTGTTCATTCACATGACTGTGATGAGGTGATCATGTCACAGTGTAATTCATCATACGACTATGAAATCATATGCATGTGTTCATTCACGTGTTCTTTTATATTTAATCGTATTTATGAAAATACGATCATTTGTGAATAATCTATATATTTTCATTTGCTTATGTTTTCATCTGTATAACTGCACTTTCTTAGGATTTCATCCTAGGGTTTCATCTATCAAACATAGCAATCAAACATATAAAATATACATAACGATCAAACATATAAATCAAACCTATAAATCAAGCATATAAATCATTTACCAACAATATCCACATGCTAGTAGGTATAATCATTCATATAACTTAATTTAAAACTAAGTCTGGATTACTCACAATTTAATCCGTATAAAATTCTCCATATATCGAGCCTGCTCCAATACTTTCCTCCGACTAAATCTCTCTTTCTCTAATTATCTCTCTCTCTCTCGGCTCTCTGTTATTTTCTTTCTTTCCTACTATCTCTCTTTCCTGCTCTTTCTCTCTCTTTTTCTATTTTCTTTCCTTCTTACTATCCTGTCCGAATGCATCCCTATTTATAAGAAAATTTTGGGCGGTGGCACGACCCGTGCTGATTTGGCATGACCTGTGCCAAATCCACCTCATGCTTCCTTTTCTAAAAACTTAACACATGCCATTGGCACACCCTCTTTTTGTTTTGGCACGTCCTGTGCCCATTTTGCTTTATCATGTTTCAAGTTCTGATGCTCACATACATCTGTCAACTTAAAACACTACCATGACAAGACCAAATTCACAATTGGCACGACATGTGCCCCTTGGCATGCCCATGCCACCATGGCACGACCTAAACTCCACAAATGGCACGACTTGTGCTAATGGCATACCCATGTCATCAACACACCCTATGGCACGCTTTGTACCTTTTAAACCTTACATTTAAACATGCTATCAACCCTTAATCATCTCACATTAAACCTCAAATGTTCATCCATTTATCGTCTAATTTATCAGTCTGATTAATCCTCTTAATTATTTCTTAATTTAATACTTAAGGATGAGGATGTTAGATCTGATCACTCTCTGGTCCAGCAGCAGCTACCTACGATCTGAACAACATCACAAACAATCACACAGAGGTGAGTATTTTCAATACTCAGTAAGTGCTTTTCTTACACTTACCAAAGTAGTTAATGCATAAGTACTCGATATTTATTATGTTTTACGTACATTATGCAATAGGGAAATACTCTAATTATTCCATTCACTTTTTTGCACTTAATTCATTGTTTAGTTACTATTTAAAAAGTTTTCAAGGTAGTACAGTTCGTGTTGTGTTGAGAACAAGGTCATGCTCATCCCATTTTTTCAGAATCACTTAGACATGAAGCGTGTTTCTTAGATTGGTCATAGAACGAGGACGTGCTGACCAGCACGGGGTTGTGTTGACCCTCAGAAACGTATATTTCAAATTTGTTACAAGGCATTCAGCACATAACAGCCTTTTCCTTAAGGTTATTACTTAACCAAGCCATTGCCTATACCAAATCTACAGTAAAACACAACAATTTCTCTTCCACATAACGAATCATCAAGCCAACATATCAAGTCAAGGCATAGCACATAACTCATATAAAACATCCTATACTTATTACATTTTTAATCATATAATTAACTACATCATTAGTCAGGCGAAATACGTATATTCAAAAACTTAAGGATTTCAAGGTTTTTGGACGTTTTGGATCTAATAGTGACATCAGAATTGCAAAATTCTAACAAAAATTTCTCTTTTTGATAGGGTTGTAAAAATTAGTGATTTTTACAACTTTTTTTGTCTCCATTCGATGCTTTCTCAACCTTTTTTTAATACAAAAATTGGGATTTCATGGTTTTTGGACGTTTTGGATCTAATGGTGGTATTAGAATTGCAAAATTCTAACAAAAAGTTCTCTTTTTGATAGAGTTGTCAAAATTAGTGTCAATTTTATTCTCAGAACTTCACGAAAATTCAGAGGTCGACTACGATGAAATTATCAGTAATTTTAGTAGTATTTTCATATAAAAAGAACACATTATTTGCCTAACGAGCCTATGGCCCAGATACCAATGAAGGATTTCAACACAAGAATAAAAAACAAAGCAATATAACCAGTAAATAATCTAAATTAATTATCTGATTATTGCAGCAGAAGAGTTCAGATCCTCGAGAAATAATAGCTTATGGTCTCCTTCCCCTACAGGCAGATTGCCGAGTTGAAGGCATGTTCTTTCGCATCCTTTTCTACTAAATGACCACAGATGAATATGGAGTATAGAGAAAAGATGCTGATCTTTTCTTTGAATGTACGTGAAAACTAATTTACTGTAAGATTGGTCAGGAACGGCCAAGCAGGCTGTTCCCATGGCCGTTTGTTTCCCAGATCAGGTGGAAACGGCCACTGGGAATGACCACTTGGCTATTTCCCATGGCCGTTCGGCCTATTTGGATGTCGAATTAAAACACGCGTTTTTACTTTGCAAGCAGAGGAAACATTTTATCCGAGAACCAAACCTCCCTAACTCATTTCTCTAAAAAACCTAGCATAAAAACATCTTCCCACACCCTCCGAAACCTAAAATCTTGCTCCCAACACGTAGAGACTCATACATTCCTTCTGAAAACACCAACCACACGAGCTCTAGGGTTTTGGGACGAGTTTTGAAGAGGTAAGTCCCAATTTTTAAGGAAAATGTATGCCATTTGAGTGAGTTTCTATGGGTTTTTGTTGTGATGAGTAATGTGTATATTTGTTTGGGAGATAATGACCTACATGTGTGTTTAATGTTTGAAAAGGATATAAGTGTTGGGATGCAAACTGTTCTCTCCCTGCAGGTGCGAATGGCCAAGGGAAAGGCCAGGCTGGCCGCTTCTCATGGCCGTTCTTTTGTTAATGATGGACGGGGGTCAGAGTGGCCAGGTGAAACAGCCACTCTGGCCATTTCCCTAGGTCGTTTCCCCCTATTCTGGCTGCTGAAAAATGATTGCCGTGAATGTTTGAGCTAGTATGGTTTGTCTATTGATTTTTAGGTTTAGCGAATATATATATTTATCTGGAGGTTAGGCCGTGGAGGTCGAAGGTTCCCATGCGCATTCAGCATAATAACCATAAGGGTCGCTTACTGAGTATTCTTTATACTCACCTTGTATTTTGCTGTGTATATGTGTGTAGAGTGACAGTAGCGTGGTGCAGGATCTTCCTTTTTGGGTAGAGCGCGTACGTGTGAAACTTGCAGTAGGTCGGCTCTTAGTGGATTTTTGGTATACACCATACTTTTGCATTTTGTATAGACTATAGCCATATACACTTGCATTTTCAGGTTTAGCTTCTGCATATTTCAGATTGATGTGCATTTTGGGGCGGTTTAAATGAGATGCTTCTATGCCATTCTCTCTATATATTTATATATGTTTGTTCTCTCATTTTCAATGGTGTTATTATTATTACTTCAAAAAAACAAATGGGTGCAAAAATCAAGGTTTAATAAAAAATGAATTTACCAAAAATCGGGTTCACATTTAGTGGTATCAGAGCGGGGATTAGATTTAATGCGGACTAAACCCGAAAAACTATTTTCATTGCATTATTTTCATGAACTAAAATTTTTTGAAATGGTGATTTTGTTTAGGATGGAGCGTATTTAGGATGTATCACACGAGGTTACAGTTGAGTCCCAAGAGTCTGTGCAGGGGCAGGGACCGGTCCCAGGACACGGAGCACCACCTGCACCCGGTGGGGCACCACTTGCACGAGGTGTTATACCATCCTTTGACCCAGCCCATGCTCAGTTCTACCATGCTATGTTACAGCAGTTGTGGGGCAGACAGGGAGCCTAGCAGGGAGGACCACAAAGAGGCCAGCAGGGGGAGGGCCTCGCTGTTGCAGAAATTTTTAGAGGTGTGCAAACAGGGCGCCAAATCTTTTGAGGGGACCACTGATCGTCCAGAAGTCGAGCACTGGCTTCGACACATGGAGTGAATCTTTAGCAGGTTGAGATGCACCCAGAGCAGAGGTTAAGGTATGCTACGCATTGCTAGAGAAGGAAGCCTGGGATTGGTGGAAGGCAGTTCCCGGGATTCAGAGTGATCCTCCCACTCTCACTTGGTACAACTTTCTGAGGGAGTTCGCCGAAAAATACACCCCTCCACTCTATCACAGCAAGAAGAAGATAGAGTTCCTAGAATTGAAGTAGAAGATATGATCGTCACCGAGTACGAGGCCTAGTTTACTAGACTCTCTCGCTGCACACCAGAGGATGTAGCAACGGAGAGACTGATTTGAGAGGGGGTTGCGGTTTAATATCTGCACCCATATTGCTATGAATCCATCTACCTATCAGATGCTACTAGAGACAGCACTCAGAGTTGAGGAGCTCATGGTTGAGGAGGGGTGTCTAGAGGTAAAGAGGCAGAACAAGTCCGGTAATTCTAGTACCACTGAGGGACATCAGTGGACAGAGTTTAGATCTCCCAAGAGCACCAGTAGAGGGGCAGTCGTCAGAGAGGTGGGTTCGGAAGTAGGGGGAGTCACACCTATAGACCCCCTACTTTAGGACAGAGGCCTCACTGGTGGAGACACTCGACTGCTATGTTTCTACTACCACCACTCGGGTCACCAGGTCAAACACTGCTAAGATAGGATCAGGGATGAGGCGAGAGCAGCACCAGGGCATAGCAGTGTGGGAGATAACAGAAGGGTTTCTACTTTCAGCAGAGGCCGAGGCAAAGGTGGGAGAGCTTCTGGTACCACCTCAAGAGGCAGAGGAGCATCACAGTTAGTAGCTCCAGCTCAGGCACTTGTCTATGCTATGACACGGGATGAGGCGGCAGCCAACCCCGACGTTATTACTAGTACGATCACTATTTCTTCCAACAGTACATTGGTATTGATTGACCCTGGATCGATGTGTTCTTTTGTTAGCGAGTCACTACTAGAGCAGATCGGGAGTAGGGTGTCACCTTTAGGCTACTTAGTAGCAGTTTCGATGCCAGCTCGGGGTACTATACTGGTGAGGGATACAACGAGAGATTGTGAGTTACTCATAGGTAAGGCGAAGTACATTACAGATCTTCATGTTTTGAAGATGAAGGACATTGGAGTTATACTTAGTGTGGACTGGTTATCCAAGAACCGTGCAGTAGTAGATTGTTATACGAAGGAAGTGGTGATCGAAGTTAGTGGTGAGAAGAGGTTACTTTTGGTGGGCGAGCGAAGGGTTATTCCTTCCTATTTGGTATCCGCAGCGGTGGCTGCAAAGCTGATTAAAGATGGCTATGAAGCATATCTAGCCTACGTGACAGACGTGGGTAAGACGAAGATAGAGGTGAGTGATGTGGACGTTGTGAGGGATTACCCAGAGGTGTTTCCAGAAGAGTTGCCAGGTTTGCCACCGCAGAGGAAGGTGGATTTCGAGATAGAGACGGTGTCAAGGGTAGCACCAGTGTTAGTGGCATCGTATAGAATGGCTGCTGTAGAGTTGTAGGAATTGAAGAGTCAGTTAGAGGAGCTTCTGGAGAAGGGTTTTATCCGGCCTAGTGTGTCGCCGTGGGGAGTTTTTTTGTGAAGAAGAAGGATGGAAGTTTGAGACTTTGCATCGATTACCGACAATTGAATAAGGAAACAGTGTAGAACAAGTATCCTTTACCGAGGATTGACGACTTGATTGACTAGTTGAGGGGAGCGACAGTGTTCTCCAAAATAGACCTGCGGTCAGCGTATTGGTAGTCAAGGGTGGAGGAGAGTTCCATCCTGAAGACAGCGTTTAGAACTCGATATGGCCACTACGAGTTTACGGTGATGCCATTCGGGTTAATTAACGCACCAGTAGCCTTCATGGCTTTGTTGAATAAGCTATTTTAGCCTTTTTAGATCGGTTTGTGGTGGTGTTCATAGAAGATGTGTTGGTATACTCTAAAGACAAGGAGGAGCACGAGGGGCATCTTCGAGTCGTTTTAGAGCTATTGAAGGAAAAAGAACTGTATGCAAAGTTTGATAAGTGTGACTTCTAGATGAATGATGTGGTCTTTCTAGGCCACGTGATTTTGGCAGAAGGTTTTAAGCTAAACTCGAGCAAGATCAAAGCAGTGTAGGAGTGGGAGGCTTATAGGAATGCGACTGAGGTGCATAGCTTTTTAGGTTTGGCAGGTTAGTACTGGCATTTCATAGAGGATTTCTCCAGGTTGGCGAGGCTGATGAAAGGCTTGCTTAAGAATAATACCCTGTTTATTTAGAATGAACGATGTGAGGAGAGCTTCTAGGAGTTGAAGAAGAGATTGGTACAGGCTCTAGTGTTGGCATTACTGACCGAGGGTGGCGGATTTGTGGTGTATATGGATGCCTCTGGGCCAGGATTAGGGGGAGTTCTGATGCAGAATATGCAGGTGATTGCTTATACGTCTAGGCAATTGCGGACGCATGAGTCTAATTATCCTACCCACGATCTGGAGTTGGTCGTGATTATCCACGCTTTAAAGGTGTGGAGGCACTACTTGTACGATGAAACCTTCCATATTTTCACGGATCACAAGAGTCTCAAGTATATCACCACGCAGCGAGAGCTGAACTTGAGATAGTAGAGATGGATTGAGCTGCATAAGGATTATGATTGCACTATAGAGTTCCACCAGGGGAAAACGAATGTAGTCGTCGAAGCGTTGAGTCGGAAGGGAAGAGAGGATGCAGACGCAATTACTTATCGAGTGGAGTCCTTATTTGCTTTACGGGAGCTGAGGGTATAGTTAGATGTGGTTGAGGGAGAGATAATGGCTAATATTCGGGTGAGACCACAGTTGAGGGACTTAATTTCGGAGAAATAGAAATAAGATGGCCACCTAATGAATATTAAAAGAAAGGTAGAAAATGGGACATCAACTACACTTCACCGGTTAAATGAGGAAGGGGTGCTATATTACGGGGGACAATTGTGCGTTCCAGACATACCAGAGATCAAGGAGAGACTGATGGAGTAAGGTCACTCTTAACCCTACTCGGTACATCCTGGTAGTACCGAGATGTATCGAGATATGAGAGACCTATATTGGTGCGTTAACATGAAGCGGGAGATTGCAGAGTTTGTAGCACGGTGTCTACCTTGTCAGCTTGAGATACCAGAGTGGAAATGGGAATAGATAATGATGGATTTTATTGTAGGATTGCCAAGGACCTTTAGGCAGCACGACGCAGTTTGGGTGGTAGTGGACCAACTTACTAAGTCAGCACATTTTCTAGCAATCTGGCAGGATGACACCTTAGATAAGCTTGCAAGCTTATATGTATCAGAGGTTGTTAGGCTTCACGGGGTACCTTTGTCTATTGTATTCGACTAAGACCCAAGATTCACTTTGAGATTTTGGAGGAGTTTGCAGGATACCATGGGTACCTGACTGTAATTGTACGACATTCCATCCTCAGACTGACGGACAGTCAGAGAGGACGATTCAAACAATAGAGGATATGATGAGGGCATGCGTACTAGAGTTCGGAGGTAACTGAGATGACCACTTACCTTTGATCGAGTTTGTTTATAATAACAGTTTCCACTTCAGCATCAGAATGACACCCTATGGGGCTTTATATGGGAGGCGATGCCAGAGCCTGGCTTATTGGGATGTAAAGGGCTTGAGGCAGATTGAGGGACTGGAACTGGTGCAGCAGACCTTAGAGAAGGTGAATGTTGTTAAAAAGTGTATGCAGGCTACACAGGATCGACAGAAGAGCTACTTTGATTGGCACTATAGGGAGATTGAGTATGAGGTTGGTGATAGAGTATTTCTCTGAGTTTCACCTTAGAGAGGAGGGATCCGTTTTGGCTGGAGAGGAAAGTTGAGTCCGAGGTATGTAGGTCCCTACGAGATCATAGAGAGTGGGGCCACTAGGCTACCGATTTCAGCTACTTGCAGAGTTGTCTCGACTCCACAACATTTTCCACGTGTCCTTGTTGAGGAGATATTGATACAACCTCAGTCATGTGTTAAGGGAGCCAAAGTTAGAGATTGTGGAGGATCTCACTTACGAGGAGGAGCCGGTGGAGATCTTAGACCGGTAGGTCTGACAGCTACAGAACCGGGAGATCCCGATGCTTAAGGTAAAGTGGAGCTTCCACTTACCTAAGGAGGCTACGTGGGAGGTGGAGAGCGATATACGGGAGAAGTATCTGCATCTTTTCCTGAAGAGGCATAGAACGAGGTATGTTTTGACTTTGTTGGTTGTTTAAGTTTAAGAACTGTGAGTTAGGACTCGTTTAAGGTGATTTCCATTAATTGAGTTAAAGCCTAGCTTGTTTCAATTTTGGGGATAAAATTTTCTAAGGGGGAGAGCTGTAACGTCCCAAAAATTCTACGAGAATATTACGAGAATTCGGCAAAAAATTGCTGGAAGATTGGTCAGGAACGGCCAGGGAACAGCCAAGAAGGCTGTTCCCATGGCCGTTTGGTTCCCAGATCAGGTGGAAACGACTACTGGGTACGGCTACTTGGCCGTTTCCCACGGCCGTTCGTCCTGTCTAGATGTCAAATTAAAACACGCGTTTTTACTTTGTAAGACAGAGGAAACATTTTACCCTAGAACCAAACCTCCCCAACTCATTCTCTCAAAACCCTAGCACAAAAACACCTTCTCACAACCTCCCAAACCTCAAATCTTGCTCCCAACACGTAGAGACTCGTACATTCCTTCCGAAAACATCAACCACACATGCTCTAAAGTTTTAGGACTAGTTTTGAAGAGGTAAGTCCCGATTTTTAAGGAAAATGTATGCCATTTGAGTGAGTTTCTATGGGGTTTTGTTGGGTTTTGTGTGAGAATCAAAATGGTAGGTGTCTTTGACTTGCATTGTGAGATTTGAGAGTGGTTGAGAATCTTAGGGTCCTTAGGAAGTGTAGGAAAGAGGATAGTGAATGGAAAATGTGGTAGGTAGAGTGATTAATGAGGTTAATATGGTTCGTAATGCGTGTAGGTATCGAGTCTTAAAATCCAAACCGGAGAGCGGGCGAGGAACTTGTTCTTGGAGCCCGAGGTAAGTGTGTTCGACACTTACAATTCGTAGTATTAGCCTTGTTTCAAATAATATTATGTTTGAGAATGGTTATTGTTAGTATATTTATTGAATTGTATTTGTAAAAAGGAATTATGCTTAAACTTGTTGAAAATGGTGCTATGAGAATGGTACGAAATTGAGTGGTTAATGTGATATGTATGTATTGCTTGGTATGTGTGATTAGATTAGATGTTTTTATGAAAGGATATGAGGTAATGTGATGGGTTTGGTATTGAATTGAGTGGTTATGACTTGAATGGTGTGAAATAATTATGAATGTTTGATTATTGGTGGTTAGTTGTCATACTAAATAATGATTGCGCAATTTGGAAAATGAACGGAACTTATGTATGGCATAATGGTAAGTATTATTGTTGGTGAGATATGAAATGATGCATTCATATACATACAAAATGTGCACATGTTTATTAACATCTTTGAATGTTAAATGTGGGGATTTGCCAATCGAGTGAAAGCTCATGATTTATGTGGGGATTTGCCAAAAATCGAGCGGAAGCTCAAATGTGGGGATTTGCCAACTCAAGTGATAGCTCAATTGTTTATGTGGGGATTTGCCAACCTTGAGAGTGGACTCTCTCACGCGCATAATAAGACCCCGGGCATGTATTCATATTTGTGCATTTATGTGGACTTTGGATTGGTTTGGATATGAATATGGATGTGTATGTGCAATGCGATTGAACTTGTTCTTGTTTGATTAAACTTGAGGAATTGGATTATGAATTGGTTGTTTACAGGTGTATTAGATATAAATCAATGGAAATGACATGTTTGTGATGAGTAATGTGTATATTTGCTTGGGAGATAATGACCTACATGTGTGCTTAATGTTTGAAAAGGATATAAGTGTTGGGATGCAAACTATTCTCTCCCTGTAGGAGCGAATGGCCAAGGGAACGGCCAAGTTGGCCATTTCCCATGGCCGTTCTCTTGTTAATGATGGACGGGGGTCAGAACGGCCAAGTGAAGCGACCACTCTGGTCGTTTCCCTAGGCCGTTTCCCTCTGTTCTGGCTGCTGAAAAATGATTGTCGTGAATGTTTGAGCTAGTATGATTGGTCTATTGATTTCTAGGTTTAGCGAATATATATATTTGTGTGGATGTTAGGCCGTGGATTTTTGGGATACACCATACTTTTGCATTTTGTATAGACTATAGCCATATACATGATAGTATAGGCTTGGCACTTCTATTGTTTTAAACCAAAAACTATTAGCTTCCGCATATTTCAAATTGATGTGTATTTTGGGCCGGTTTAAATGAGATGCTTGTATGCCATTCTCTCTATATATTTATATATGTTGATTCTCTCGTCTTCAATGGTGTTATTATTATTATTTAAAAACATTGGATGCGAAAATCGAGGTTTAATGAAAAATGAATTTACCACAAATGGGGTTCACAATGAATACTTTCTCATAAGTCCCCAAAGCTGACAAACTTATTGTTAGTTAGTCCTATTCAGTTAGTTTAGTGTTGGGCAGACCCTTGACTACTAACAGACTGATGTTGTGGTTAACCTGTATTTCAATTCATCAAAACTTTGCTCACAACATTGTTCATTCCACTGATAGATACATTATTTCTCAGCAGTCGTGTCAGTAGAGCAGTAATAATTGAGAATCCTTCCAAAAATCTACGATAGTAACTGTCCATACCAGAAAACTATGTACTTTAGTAACCATTTTAATAGTTTTCCCATTTAATACTACTTCAATTTTTTCTGGATCTACTAATATTCCTTGCCCATATATCACGTGTCCTAAGAAGACTACATGATCTAACCAAAACTCACATTTGCTAAGTTTGCATACAATTGTTTTCTTCTCAATGTTTGAAACATTATTTGCAAATGTTCATTATGTTCATCAGTCTCGAATATATCAATATATAATCTATAAATACAATCACAAACTGGTCGAAGAAAGACTAAAATATCTTATTCATTAGTTCCATAAATGTTACGGGAGCATTAGTTAAACCAAATAGCAAAACTAAAAACTCATAATGACCATATTGGTTTCTAAAAGTAGTCTTTTGAACATCGTCCTATGCTATCTTTACTTAATGGCACCTGGATCTTAAGTCAATCTTTGATAATATTGTAGCACCCTGTAACTGATCTAGTAGATCAGTAAAGGATATTTATTTTTGATAGTTACTTGATTAAGTTTTCTGTAGTCTATACATAACTTAAGTGTTCCATCTTTCTTTTTAAAGAATAACACAGGTGCTCATCATGGTGAAACATTAGGGTCGAATGAATCCTTTATCAAGGAACTCTTACAATTGCTTCTTTAATTCTAACAGTTCAATTGGTGCCATTCTGTCCGGTTCTACGAATATGGTTGCCGTACTAGGAATTAACTCAATAGTAAATTTCATCTCCCTATCAGGAGGTAATCCTGCGAGAACTTGCAGAAACACATCTAGATATTGTTCCACTATTAGTATTCCTTTAACACTTTCATATGTTATTGTTTTATCAACTACATGTACCAGATAAGCTTCAAATCAACTTTAGATCATCTTAAAGGCTTGTATAGCTGATACCAAACACTACAAAAAAAACGAATTTAGCGAGCAAAGTTTTGGTCGCTAAAACACCAAAATTAGTCGCTAAATGAATTTAGCGACCAAATATAGCGACAAAAAATGGTCGCTAAAAATGCCGTCGCTAAATGAATTTAGCGACCAAGTGGTCGCTAATCAGCGACCACGTGGACGCTAAGCGTATTAGCGTCCACGTGGTCGTTGATTATTTAGCGACCACGTGGTTGCTAAAGAAAATAAATTTTTTAAATTTTTTTTTGTATAATTTATTTATATTATTTTTTATTTAAAATTATTTTTCAATTTAAAATTAATTATAAAATTAAAATTAAATATGGAATTAATATTTAAAATGAGAAATATTATTAAAAAATAGAACAATAAAATAAAATATATGTAAAATCAAAAATATAATATAACATTCGTACATAAAATAAAAAACAAAAGAAAATGAAATATCTAAGAAGTTGGAGGCTGTGGTGGAGATGGCTGAGGGGTCGTCGTCGGCGCGTCGTCAGATGAGGGTGGTCAGCTGGAGAAGAATAGCTGCATCTGGCGCTCCATCTGTGCCAACTGATCCTGGAGTGTGTCGATCTGAGTCTGCAAATGCTCGTTATTGCGGCCAAGCTTTGTAGAACGCGTGGCATCTCGGCGAGGATCTGCAATCCTGCCGGCAAAAAAATCACTAGTTGCTGTGCTGACGCCGAAAACTGACCCACCAGGTCCGACACCGCCTACGGCGCGGAGGTAGGAATCACACAGCTCCTGGAAGCTGCTGCTGCCCTTTGACGACGACTGCTGGGACAGCTCGGACTGTATGCGTGACTGATTGAATAAATTAATTAAAGTTATAAATAAATAATGTAAATTGAATGCAAAATAAATAAAATACTGTGAAAGGTAACTTACATAAACCTCCGCCGACCTCTCGTCAACGAACCTAGTCGGATCCCCTCGGTGTGTGTGCGTCCGCACAAAAACCTCGTGGGGATAAACCGGTCATCCCAGCTGCTCCTCCTGAAAATATATGTGATAAAAAAATTGTTACGTATAATATAAAAATTAATTTGAATTAATTATAACAATTAAACTATATAAAAATTAATTTGAATTAATTGTTACGTACCAGTCTCCGACTATGCTCAGCGTGTGTAATCGACCCCCCAGTGTGCAAGGACGGTCGCGACCTACAATTCGCCTTTTGTTTGGCCGACCTGGCCTGATACTCTGGCGTCGACCAGACTGCCATCCATAATAAGTCCCACATAGGCGAATCGATCCAAGCTGGTTGTATCTTGTTGCTCCTCGCTCGCTGAACCATGTCGTCGTACCTACGGCCAGCCTGCTTTTC
>CANYCX010302833.1:0-11675 GCA_948193385.1 Breynia disticha f. nivosa
AGCTGTGTAAATATTTTTGGGTTTTAAAGATGTGTTAGTATTTTATCGAAACTGGATTTAAACTTTATCTCTCCTATTTTATTTCCCTTGTATTCTATTTAAATTATAATTATTTCTAAAAATAAAAATGATGTTCAAGTTTGAATGCCATTTCTTGGAAAACAAGTAATTAAATTATGAAATGGTATTTAATTTTGGGCGTCACATTTCCAACAACTTTCCTTCTTCAATTCCTTCCTAACACATAAATACATTCAATACAAGTCTCTTACACTTTGTTCTATCATTTCCAGCAATAAAACATCAATTCAATTCAGCAAACTTCAATCCATAAATCTTACATCAACCTTAAGTAAACCATACCACTTTGCTATCATCTTACCTTAATCAACCTAGGCAAGAAATCAAACCCCAAATCACTTTCACTAATCAAAACCCTTCTTTTCTCAGCTCCCCTGCTGATATTTTGCTTTGGAAAACGTTTGGTAAATGATGGTGAATACTCAATTCTCAAAACATCGTAACTTATATTTTTTTTCAGCCAAACTGGGATCCACACATGGTGGAATGTAAACTACGCGTGGTCGTGCCGACTGCGCGTAGTTTGCTGTCCACTGCGCGTACTTCCCTTTTTCAGATTTCTCCGATTTTCTTCGTTAATTTTGTGTCAACCTTATATCGACCTTCGATCAACCTTTATATATTGATGTTTAAACATTTATTAATCATAATTTACGATGAAAAATTCCTGGAATGTTACAGAAAGGCATATTTGTCAAGTGAGAGTGCATTTTGGGAGAAAGCGAAGTGTTGTAATGTGTTTTGAAAGAATATTAAAAGAGAAAGTAGCGTTTTTTATGTGTAACATTTTCTTTGAGAGAAGAGCTGAGGAGTAATTTTCTATGTGTATTTAAGTGAAAATATGTCATTAAATTAAAATAAAAAAAATTCAAAATTCACAAAAATTAGAAAAATAGGATGCTGGCTTGTGGTGCATTGTTGTGTTTCACCTTTAATATATTTAGATAGAAATAACTTAACCCACCAGAATTAATCACTTAATTTGGGTTCGTTATATTCTAAAATATTAATAGATGCACGACCAATACATATACGGCTACGTTTTTAAATAACCCCAAATTTATTTAACACATGATTTAAGTCCATAACTTCAACAATTACTATGTTTGCAGTCATAATTTGAGAACATGTTTGTTGAATCCATTCTAAATTTTTTGAAAAGTTAACGGAGCAACAAGGTTAAAAAGTTTGAACTCATGATTTCACTCTTCATGTAATAACAGATACGTTAAAGCGTAATGATATACGTGAAAGTAGATAATTTATTTGTTCCATACTAATTGAACAGTGTAACATAGAAGACTAAGGAATTCGATACGAAGAAGTAGACAATATGAAATGCTTATTGACCAAAAATTACTTAAGCCAACAATCTCTTGTATTCTAGGAAAAGCAGAGGAGATGTCGTTTTTTATTCACCTTCAAATGCCTCTGGTTTATATCGGGTTATTCTTTATTTCTATAATACAAATTATAGGCAAAATTTTTAATACACAACTAGTTTGTTAAATGAGATAAACCCAACTATAGTAGTAACTATGTTATAGTAGTAACTATGTTAAGGATTTTGCCATCTGTTGGTATGTCATGCTTGTCATCTATTGGAAAGAAGCTCAAATAGAATTTACTTAATGACCTACTAAGAGTTTTGAGACAGAAAGGTAAATCAGTTACATTGATGTTCTCCCTTGTTAAGCTTTTGCTATAATACAAGCTTTTAGTTAGGTTTCATCTTTTGTTTTATTTAAAATTTCTAAGGTTGATTGTTGCTTATGTAGTGATAAGTTGTTAGTTATGGCTCGAGCTTTGTTAGGTCATTTTTTGAATGATTGTGGAATAATTGTCTTTGAAATTAATATTACTGATTGACACATTCTTCATTGAAATTTATATGCAAAAAAAGCCACTTATGTTTTCATTACATTTTGCTTGATTTCTTTGATTTTCTTTATGTGGCTTTGTTCGGGAAGTAAAAGTTACTATAGTTAAATAAATTACCACTTTACATCAATGTCACATGACATACCACTTAATGTGATATAACTTCTTTCCACTAAATGGCAAACATTACATTTAAGGAGTTTTCAAACTTCTAAAGTTAAATATATTAGTCAAATATATTAATTTTATGTTGTATTTTGATATATTATCTTCTAATTATTTTACATATATGAATGAAGCGATAGAAGAATGAAGCGGTTGAAGAATGGTTTTTTTTCTTGATGATAACTTTTTCTAATGAGATTTATGCATTTAATTTTGATTAAGTATTAGTTTTTTTTATAAGAGATTAAGTATTAGTTAAATTGATAAAATTGTGTTATTTAAGAATATATGAATTTACACATGTTATTTTGAATTACATTTAGTGATATGTAATTTATTTACATATAATTATAATGTCTTAATTTGATAAAAAAGCTTATTCAAACATGAATATAAAAATTATGTCAAAAACTATTTTACATAGTTTGAAGAAAATATCATTCTGCATAATTAATATGATAAAAAAATCTAAATTTAAGTGGGTTGACCGGGTTAAGTGAGTTGAAAAACAATGAGCAAAAAGTAAAAAAAAAAGTTAATACGACCGAATTCGAATCTAAATTGATCCCAACCAACCTGATAAATATTTGGTCGGTTTTGAATTTATACATTTTTAACTCAACTCGATCAATTGGTCTGAAATAATTGTTTAAGATTATTAACCCAATCATTGGGGGACTTTTATGGTGAGTCCCCTTCTGGGTCGTTCGATTCTGTGAAAATACATCTGAGCCTTTAATTTATTCAATAAAAACAGTTTTAAATTTTACGTAATCTGTACATTTCAGTTAAACGAAGAATGAGGTCCCTTCTTAGAAGCCTCACCTTAAAATTTACCCAATCATTGCAATTGCAATGCCCCAACGATACAGGTGTTTTACAAAAGCATGAAGTGGTTAACTAAAAAAAAGTAGATTTTAACTAAAAAGGAAAAAATGGAATAAGCCAGCAAAAGAAAGTAGGGTAAAAAAAAGGCGGGTGAGAAACAAAAATAACCAACACGTAACGTGAAAGAGGCGCATAAAAGGGAGGGCCCCACAGGACGGGAGGCAATAGAAATTAGGTATTTTGTTGGTAGGGAGGAGATAGGCAAGAAATTAGGTGGAGGTGGGTGCTCTCCTTTTGTTTTACTATTATTATTATTATTTGCAACTATACTTTCCATTCACACAGCAAAAACAACACAGTATTCTACATTCAGATATTAGGGATCGAGATTTCACCACCAACAAGAAACTCTGGATTCCTTTTCCCGTCCTCAGCGACGGTTCTTATGCCGGTTGGCTTTCAGGTTCTCGTTTTGGATCTCAGATCTGTTATTTTCTCTTTTCGATTGGATTTCAATCCTTATTTCTGCTGGGATTTGGGGTTCCATGTTACTATTATTTTGAGGTTTCGGTTCTATTGGTCCGTGAAATAGGTTGAATTGGGATTAGGGTTTCAATTGTTTAATAGTTAGGCGATTATTTGTGAAATTGAGAATTTTGCAATAACATTGAGTTTATGTTCTTTGGTTTGTTCAAATTAATTTATTACTCTTGAGTAATTGTATTATTAGAAATTGTGGTTTGTCTAGAATGAAGGAAAATATGTAGATTTTTCTTAATATAGATTGTTCGTTTGTCAATATACGCATTGATTTAAATTAGTTGATTTTTTTTTGCTCGATTTCATTGTTAAGAGTTTCTGATGTAACAGATTGTTATGTTATCTCGTAGTATGAGCATTTGTAATATGCAACTCCAAGTCTGCTCATTAGTTTATTTGTCAATTGTGCTTTTGGCATTTGAGTGTCTGTGTTACATTTAGGAGCTCGTCTGTAGTTTGCCTCTGCTTGTTTCTCTTTGATTTCCAGTTATAATTGCTTTCCACAGTCTTGTTTCCCACCACCAAGCGGATTAAATTTTACTGCCCTGAATATTTTTTATATGAATGTGAGGGATTGTATATGTAAGAACACTATTGCTATTGTATTGATTTTATGTTCTGTTTATTGTCAGGTTGTGCCGGATTTGAATCTGAATTGCTTTATTTCCTTTATTGAGTCATGGAGAAAGTGTGCTTCTGGTCAAATTGCTTCCGGTATCGGGTTTTTTCTTTTCAAGAAGTGCTTGATTGGCGATTTCTCGTCCTTGGAGACTTTCTTTTGGTTTCCTTTGTTAATTGCACTTAGTGGTTGGTTTGTCCTTTATGATTTGCATTGGCGACGTGATGCAAAATTTCTGTGAGATTGGTGTTGGATCGTTAGTGCACTTGTTCGAGTATGTTTGTTTCTTTTCATTTCATTTTAATGATCTTTAGTGCACTTATTTAAGTTTTTTTTTCTTCTAACGACTTGTCTTGTTGATAGTGCATTGTTGGTACAACATCCAGTGGTAGTTTCTGTGAACACATCTTGTGGGGTATGAGAAACATTCTATTGTAAATTTGATTCTCAAGATCTTTTTTTTTTTTGAGAAATCAGTCTGATGTTGGCTGTTCTTTCGTTGCAGGGCTGAGATCTGCAATTATTCTGCTGAAAACTGCTTAGGTAGTTAGTAATAGACAAGCCATTGCCTCAACTCTACAGACTATTGTTCTTTGCTATTGTTTTGTTCTAACTCGAATGGGTACTGGTTAGAGTTAAATGATATCTATTCACCAAGTGATTTTCAGATTGTGTCGTTGAATCAGCTCTTTCTTTCTGAACCCTTGGTTGAATGTCACAAGCTTAGGTTGACAATGTTGGGACGACAATCATTCTAGTTTGTTTCCTAGTTTATATTAATATGTTTCCATTAATACCTTGTTTGAGAGTTCAAGTTGTGGGTCTACCAATGAATAAGGCTATGAAGCCCTTCCAGAAGAAAGACTTTGGTTGTTGCTCCTCACATGCTGCAGAGCATTAGCTGAATTTAGTTGGACAAGAAAAGGCGTTTGTTTGTATTTACAGTTTTATCTAAGGTTGTCTGTCTTAAATGCCGTATAGAGTTTCTTTTGAGTCTTTTACTTTTTCCGAATAAAATAAAGCTCTTTGGTGCGCCTCACAAAGAATGGAGAGGTTAGTCAGCTTTAATCACAAAATTCATTTTTTTTCTTGCTTCGTTTTGTTGTAGGTATGGTTTTTATTGGGCCCCTTGTGTAGGTACAAGTTGATCAAGGAAGTTGGTGATGGGACATTTGGGAGTGTCTGGAGAGCAATCAATAAGCAGTCTGGCGAAGTTGTATGTAGATTTTTGTCTTGTGCTTTTGCTTAAAATTAAGTATGATGTTGACACTGTTAAATTTACTGGATATAATGTAACTTTTATTATCCTCAACATGACAGGTTGCAATTAAGAAGATGAAGAAAAAATATTATTCATGGGAAGAGTGTGTAAATTTAAGAGAAGTGAAGGTATTGTCATCTAACTATTTCCTACTCTGGGTTTTTTTTCCTTACCCTGTTCCTAATTATTAGCTAACTCCTCTTTCTTTTTGTTTCCTAGTCACTGAGAAGAATGAATCATCCAAATATTGTGAAGCTCAAAGAAGTCATCCGGGAAAATGACATCTTGTATTTTGTCTTTGAATACATGGTAAGATTTTCCTAAATTTGTCTGAAACTTGGCTTCTTTCTGCTTTTCAAGGGTTTATATTTTATATTATACGCTGTTGACAATTTTTATTGAATTTTCAATTTATAGGAATGCAATCTTTATCAATTAATCAAAGACAAACAAAAGCTATTTTCAGATGCTGAAATCAGGAACTGGTGTTTCCAAATATTCCAAGGACTTGCTTGCATGCATCAGCGTGGATATTTTCATCGTGACCTAAAGCCAGGTAATTTTTTATTTTTTTTTTGCTGATGCAAGTGCTCAGTTAATGTATTTTGGTAGCAAAAAGTTCTGTGCATTTCCTTGTTGTAATGATCAAAGTTGGAATGTGATGTTTCCTGGAAACTTTTGAATGGTCAATGTTTTTCTTCCCAATTATCTTCTTGTCTTTGGGCTTGAAAGTTTTTTCTGTGCGCAAAAGTTTTGCAGTATCTTGACAATGTATTTTTTCTGAACTATCTTCTGGATGCTTCTCAATTGATGTGTTTCCTAGTGGATTACTGGTATCTTCAAGTTATATTTTTGTTTGTGTGTTTTTTTTGTGTATGTGCATATTTGTTATTCCATCGTTTACTAAAATAATAGTAGTTGTTGCTCCTGAATTTTTCTTTTTTCACTTCATTTGCAGAGAATTTGTTGGTTACAAAAGATATTATAAAAATTGCTGATTTTGGTCTTGCACGAGAAATCAGTTCACAGCCACCATATACAGGATACGTCTCAACACGGTGGTAAGTGAAATTTTTTGTATTTAAATTATATGGTTTGTTGACCTTTGTGATTATCCCTTTGTTTTCATGTAGGGATGATTGGCAATTATTGGTTCACTGAAACTTCTTGTTTTCCATGTCAGGTACAGAGCCCCCGAAGTGCTACTGCAAGCACATCTCTACAGTTCCCAAGTTGGTTAGTGTTTCATGGGATTTGGATGACATCTGATTACTGGCATTGTTTGAGAAGACGTCTGATTTGTCTTTACTGTTTGTTTTCTTCATTTTGCAGACATGTGGGCCATGGGTGCTATCATGGCTGAATTATTTACTCTCCGTCCTTTATTTCCTGGCACTAGGTAAAAATTGAAATCTTGTACTGTATGTCGCGACTGCAATGCCAATTTTATCGTGTAATCTCATGTTATTATGCAAGCAGTGAACCAGATGAGATCTACAAAATATGTAGTGTCATTGGAACCCCGACAAAAGATTCTTGGGCTGATGGACTGAAACTTGCTAGAGACATCAATTATCAATTTCCAGAGGTTGTATTTTCATTTTTCCTACTACTAAATGCGTTTGTATTTGGTAGAGTCAATTTTCATGGGCTCTGTTCTGTCCGAGACTTGTGAAATCTCTTGTAAATCTAAATTCTGAGCATTCTATTACTATTACAGAAGCGAAACAGATCCACAATATAAATTATTATACTAACTGGAGGCTTATATAATCACATACGCATTCTTTCACATATTTCCTCTATTCCTTTCTGGGTTACTATTTTTCTGGCTGTTATAGTATTGAATACTAATATTGATTGCCTCAACTGACATTGCAGTGCGTTGGTGTCCACCTTTCTGAACGGATACCATCGGCAAGTGAAGACGCAATCAATCTTATCACTGTAAGTATTTTTGCTTTCTTTAGTTTTGGATTCAGCTATTAGCCCTTTTTAGTTCTAGACTGATTGATTATTGAAAATTTAAATATGTAGTCCCTTTGTTCTTGGGATCCATTTAAGAGGCCCAGTGCTGGAGAAGCCCTTCAACATCCTTTCTTCCAGGTATATATTTGTTCATCTTCCTGTTTCTAATTTCCGTAAGTGGCAGCCTTATTTCAAAAGATGGAAGTACCTTGATTAATTTTGTTGGTTGCAATTTTCATACTTTTTTTTTGGTTGAACTATATATGTTCTTTTTGTCAGGGTTGCTTCTATGTTCCTCCATCTGTTCGTCGTAGAGCTATTGTCACGAGAACGCCTCCACCCGGTTGGTCCTTTACTGTGTCACTAAATGTCCATTGTTCTGGACTTCTTTACCTTGTAAACTGATCGTGGTTTCTATTATGCAGCTGGAGCAAAGGGGGTTGTTGAGCGGCACTGTCCAAGAAGAAATACTGCAACTTTCTCTAGTTCACAGTTTTTCAATAGCTTTCCTTCACCAAAATTAAATGCCCCATTGAGCACAGGTTGGTTTAATTTAAGCAGGAAATGTGAAGTTTTGCATGATTACTTCTTCTGCCCCTCCTCAAATTTCTTAATAACTGATGTCACTTGCAAAGTTTATGCTATATTTTGAAGATCACATGATATATGAATGAGCTACGAATCCTGATGTGTTTAATGTTGCAGGGGTCCAACGCAAACCTGATATGTCTAATCAGGTAAGAAGCTGAATCATGTATACTTTTATAATGTACTGTGAATTACAACTACCTCTACCTATTTTAAAGGCACCATCATTGGCTCTTTTTGTGATTTTATATATTTTCTTCTTGGGAACTATTTGTTGTATATATTCGGTGCAACCTATTTTATGTTTT
The DNA here is from genome assembly GCA_948193385.1 of Breynia disticha f. nivosa. Classification (NCBI taxonomy): domain Eukaryota; kingdom Viridiplantae; phylum Streptophyta; class Magnoliopsida; order Malpighiales; family Phyllanthaceae; genus Breynia; species Breynia disticha. The sequence goes on from CANYCX010302833.1 coordinate 8,240, forward strand.
TGCTATGCTCAGTCCTTTTGATTTGTTCTCTATACAAATGTATTTACTCTGTTGTATTGCTGATTGTTGTTTCTGGTTTGTGGATGAAGGACGCAGCAAAGAATGATAAAGCATTGAAGGGCAGCGCTACAAAGCAGCCAAAGTACCGACCACCAGGAAGGAAAAGCCCAAGTAAGTATAGAAATGGAAGGACTGTGATGATAATGATAAGTTATTTGTGTATATGACTTACATGTTGAGCAATTGCAATATGCAGCATCTACTAACAAGGCTAAGTCGGTACGTGGGGTCTTAGAGACGGCTGATAAGTTTGCAAATATGGGTATGAGTGGCCGCAGACATTCAGTGGGGCAAGCCAGGGCACCTTCTATGAAGGCTGGTGTGCAGTGGAGTGCTGATTCGGGTGACATGTTTCTGAGGCCAACTCAACCGTTCCAACCTGGGAGGACTTACACAAGGAAAGTGGCTGGATGAAGATGATGGGAGACTGATGGACCTGTCGGTCATTTGTCCTATAATAAATACTACCTATACCTAAGAAAAAGCGTGGCTGTGTGTGTGTGTTGGTAATAATGTACTGTCTATTGAGTTGAGATGACCCTTTGAGCATTCAAATGGTGTGTTTGCTGTCGATATTATCAGGTTGTTGCCGTAAACATTTGAGTCTGTTTATTTTAATATAATGAATAATTAGTTGTGGCTTCTTGTTCTGGCGAGTGTGCCCAACCTGTCGTGACAAAACAATGTGCATGGAATGGAAGATGTTTCCCAGAGTATTTATTTTTACCATATATAAGGTGCATTACTGGGAGCAAAAATAACTACAGGTGCTGAGAGAATTATATAGTTGGATTTACAAAGACATGGGTGAACGATGTTTAATTTGATTTGTCTTTAAAGTTCGGCGGCCGATTTACGGAGTGAATTTGGGGTCTGGTTTCACTGGTTTATATGGTAAGTATTTATCTTAGACAAACCGACGATGGTGTTTAATGATAAATGGCCGTCCTGGGCGCTATTAAACACCGAACGGTTAATGCTGTTATATTTTATCGGCAAACAGGATGTATTTGGAACAATTTTATTAGAATAGGATCAGTTATAGAATTTGTTGTTGCCTGAAAATAACAAATAAAACTGATAGTCGCTTTGTAAATGAAATATGCAAAAAAGATAAAAGTCAGAGAGTCGAGGGTTTTATCTCTTGATTACATTCTGATTATTAAGTTAGTAATTGGAGAAAGGAGTAATCATTTTAATGGAGTATAGTCTAGCTTTTTCAGAGTGTCCCTTGAATGGTAAAGTGGAGTATATTTATAGACTGCTGATAACAATCTGTTTATCATGATTTTCTCTGATTCCGATCTCATTTTGAATTTAAATATAAAGTTGAATTTGATCGTATAAAAGATATTTTATCTTCTCCTTGTAGGTTATAACAATAACTCCTCACTCCTATATTTGGGTCTCCCAAGTATAGGAGTAATTTTTTATATTTTTGTTCGAAACTTTGTAAGTTATTCGTGTGAAAGCTTATTTTTTCAAGCTTTTCTACTCAGGTCATAGTTTCTGTCACGTGAGAGCTTGATTTTTTAAGTTTTTCTACTTATTTTACTTCTTGATCTGAGAGCTTGACTTTCAAGCTTTTCTATTCATTTTTTTTTCTTCCTTCATGTGAGTTTTATTTCAAACTTTTCTACTAATTTTTTTTGCTTCATGTGAGAGTTTTATTTCAAGCTTTTCTACTCACTATTTTTTCTTCATGCGAGAGCTTTATTTCAAGCTTTTCTACTTATTTTTTTTCTTCATGTGAGAGCTTTATTTTAAGTTTTTCTACTCACTTTTTTTTTCTTCAAGTGAAAGCTTTATTTCAAATTTTTCTATTCACTTTTTTTTTTGTTTTATGTGAGCTTTATTTCAAGCTTTTGTACTCACTTCTTTTTTCTTCATGTGAGCTTTATTTCAAGATTTTCTACTCACTTTTTTTTTCATGTGAGCTTTATTTGAAGCTTTTTCTACTCACTTTACTTCTTGATCGTGAGAGCTTTATTTCAAATTTTCTACTCACTTTTTTCTTCTTGTGAGAGCTTTTTTCTACGCTTTTCTATTCATTTTTTTTCTTTTTCATGTGAGAGCTTTGTTTTAAGCTTTTCTACTCACTTTTTTCTTCTTGTTGTAATAGCTTTTTTCTAAGCTTTTATACTCACTTTTTTCTTCATGTGAGAGTTTTATTTCAAGTTTTTCTACTCACTTTTTTTTCATATGAGAGCTCTATTTCAAACTTTTTTACTCACTTTATTTCTTCATGTGAGAGCTTTATTTCAAGCTTTTTTACTCACTTTTTTTTCATGTGAGAGCTGTATTTCAAACTTTTTTACTCTTTTTTTTCTTCTTCACGTGAGAGCTTTATTTCAAGCTTTTCTACTTACTTTTTTTCTTCTTCACGTGAGAGCTGTATTTCAAGTTTTTCTATTCACTTTTTTTCTTCTTCACGTGAGAGCTGTATTTCAAGCTTTTCTACACACTTTTTTTCTTCTTCACATGAGAGCTGTATTTCAAGCTTTTCTACTCACTTTTTCTTCATGTGAGAGTTGTATTTCAAGCTTTTCTACTCATTTTTTCTTCATGTGCGAGCTTTATTTCAAACTTTTCTACTTACTTTTTTTCTTCATGTGAGAGCTTTATTTCAAACTTTTTTACTCTTTATTTCTTCATGTGAGAGCTTTATTTAAAGCTTTTCTACTTACTTTTTTTTTCTTCACGTGAGATGTATTTCAAGCTTTTTTACTCTTTTTTTCTTCTTCACGTGAGAGCTTTATTTCAAGCTTTTCTACTCACTTTTTTTCTTCTTCACGTGAGAGCTGTATTTCAAATTTTTCTACTCACTTTTTTCTTCTTCACGTGAGAGCTGTATTTCAAGCTTTTCTACTCACTTTTTTTCTTTTTAACGTGAGAGCTGTATTTCAAGTTTTTCTACTCACTTTTTCTTCATGTGAGAGCTGTATTTCAAGCTTTTCTACTCACTTATTTTTTCTTCAGATGAGCTTTATTTTAAGCTTTTCTACTCACTTTTTTGTTCTTCGCGTGAGCTTAACTTCCTACAAAATTTCCTGCAAGATTTTCTCAAAGTACAAGAATGTAATGCATATGTATACATGTCTTGAGTGTGGTTATAAATATTTATAAAATAAATGACACAAAATTGTCCTTTGTGCATGAGTATCTCAAGTTTATAGCAGTAGTTTTAGTTTATGACACCAAGTGAAATATATTAATCACAGTAGTTTTAGTTTTTAAAGCTAAAGGAGGCTTTAAAAAGTTGACATTTGGTATTGTCATTGAATGACATGTGTCATATATTTAATAATTTAATGATAAGTGTTTGAATAAATTATAATTTCAAAAGATAATGCTTAGATAATAATAATATATTTTT
>CANYCX010303003.1:0-11652 GCA_948193385.1 Breynia disticha f. nivosa
AAATCAATATGTCAATCACAAGCGATCGCTAAGCAATCAACAATGGAAAAAAATAATTCATAATTAAATCTCAGTCAACAAACATCTTAACACTAAAACTAAAATCAAATATCTAGTTCAACAGTCAATAGTTCATCTCAACCTAAGTGTCTAAAAGATTTTACTTCATAATTGGAAAGAAAAACACAAAGAAGATAACAAACAACCCGTCAACGGCAGAGAACTCCATATAGATCTAACAGTAGTTGCCTGTCTACTATTTAATCCATGCTGCACTCTAATCCGATCTTGTTTCTTACTCTTTGTTTCCTTTGAAAACAAGTTTTTTTTCTCAAGGATGTTGATGGAAGGAAGAGAGAGTGGTTGGAAGAGTAGTTGTATGTCTTCACTTATTGTATACTACTCAAACTCTCTTTTTTCTTATTTTAGCGTGAGATTTCCCAAAAAAATCAAAATTCTATCAAAGTACACGATCGTGCTCGTGTAATTCAGATTTATCTGTGCAATATTCTTATGTCCGTGTAACCTATCTGCTTTACCCAAATTCACCAGTTTTTGTTATTTTTCATCCAAAATTTGTCCGAAGTTGATTCTTAACCTGAGAAATGTTAGCCAAGAGATAAATAGTCTTTTTTCCACGATAAACACTCAATTTACGCTTTAAAACCATAACATTTATGCATTAAAATATATACGTTAGAGCGTTTATCATGTGGTGTGCCACTAGCATTGACCTGGGTTGATTTTCTATGAGTTTGCTGAGAAGTACATACCTCAGGTGTATCAGCATGAAAAGAAGATGGAGTTTGAGATAAGGAAGCTTGTTAGTAGCCGAGTATGAAAGGTAGTTCCCTCAAATGTCTAGATATGCACTTGAGGAGACAATGACAAATGTGGTGCATAGAGATAGATTTGAGAGAGGGATGCGGTTGGAGATAATTCATAATAGGAGTACAAATAAGGGAAAAGTTAGCAGGTAGAGAAACTGTGATAGTAGTGGGATCAAGTGATAAGGGATACTAAGATGGAGGTGCAAAGGGCGTCACTTGCTACTATTGCCATAAGGTGGGCCACATAGTGAGGAAATGCTTTTAGGAAGAAAATGATGAGAGAGGGATGTTAGTGATTCCAAGTAGTGATGGGGACAATAGGACCACTGCCAATAGAGTTAGAGGTAGAGGTAAACACACTCATTTGGTAGGTAGGGTAGAAGGGTTCTTAGATGCCAGCAACGATGATGCTACATGTCAGAGTTTACGTTATGATGAAAGATAAGGTTGTTGACTGCCTCGACTTGATTACTAGTGTAATTTTTATTTTGAGTATGAATATGTATATTGTTTGAATTTAGGTGTTGGTTGTTCATTCGTAAGCCATGATTTTGATGACGATAGTGAATAGGAAGGCAGAACCTTCTAGTTATCTAATGTTTCTTTTACATGTAATGTAATGCCAATTGATAGGCTTTAATGTGTTTAAAGTCATGATGGTATCAAAAAGTTTCCTTAAATTTGTACACCATTTATCACTTTGACTGGATCCTAATTCTGAGTGCATTACACGAGGAATGGTGAAAAATAGACATATCAATATTGAGATATATGAATTTTAATGAAGAAATTAACATTGATATATTAGAGAGTTTATTAGGCAGAAAATGAGGAAAAACTAATGAAGCCTTAAAGGCTATGGAAGTAAATTAGAGTCCTTACACGAGTAGAGAATTATATATAGGTGTTATGGAGAGAATCAATGCCCACATACTTAGAGAAGGTTAGGAGGGTTGAGACAATGTGGATTCTACTGTACCAGTGATCTTGAGTTTTAGATTGTTTAGAGATAATGATTAGAAAGTGCATTGTAACATACATAACCTCTTTAGCATAACTTGTAATGATTTAGAATGTATGAGAATCTAGTGAGAGGAGCATAGTACACTGCTAAAAATTTTGTTTCATATAAATGAGATAAGGGTAAGGGTACTTACAATGTTTTATGAATATTGGAGAATTCAACTATATGAGTTATTGGGAAAGATGATGAAAGAAACAAAGAGTGAAAAAATTGAGGATAAAATTTTTAAAAGGATGAGATAGTTATAACGCCCTGAATTTTAAAATCCTTAAAGATATATTTTGGTTCGTGTGTTGGCAACTATATGGGTAGTCAGAATGAAATTGAATATGGAGAAGTTTATGAAAAATAAGTGTAACACCACTTAAGAGTCGATAATGTAAGTTATTGGTAAAAGAAATGTACATTCATAATCATACCTTAATAAACCTAGATCAGCCTCCTCAATAACATGTGTTAAGGGGGAGTAACATGTGTTACCTACCCTAAGTCCCTAATAACATATGTTAGATGTTGTAACGTGTATTACCTTATGTCAATAATGTATGTTATCGATCATTAATGTATGTTACTTAACCACATATACACATTAGTAGTGAAGAGTTATTTTAACGAGAGAAAACATTTGAACTCATACACCCATATATCCTATCACCCAAAAAAAACCTACTAAATAGCCTCAAAACCCTCTACAAGCCTAACAAACTCAATTTTACCACTCCCACATCAAACCACCACAAACAACATATTAAGGGGCGCCTAGGCCTTTAGAGAACATCTGCACAAGGTAAATTTTCTAACTTTCTAATAGCTAGTTAAAAGAAAAAGAGAAAATGAGAAAAGGGTAATTTTGTTGTGTTTTAACTAGACAAATGTGTGTAGAATTATAAATAAGAATTGGGTTTAGGGTATGAGGGAAAGGTGAATTTTTATCGAGAAAGGAAGATGAGGAGGATGTAATTAGCAAGGAGAGTGGAAAAGGGATGGGTTATATTAAGAGTAACTAGAGAAGCCTAAAATATAGAGACTTGAGGTAGAAAAGAATAGGAGGAAGGAAATGAGAGGTGTAATTAGGGTTTTTAATTAAAGGAGGAAACTTTGTGAGGAAGGAGTCATGTATGAACATTAGAAAACTTGTAGGTCTACATAAAAAGGGTATTGGGTAAATAAAGGAGTAAACTTTACACTAAAAAGATAAAAATGAATAAATTTGATTGTACATTAATGTTTATGAAATGAAAAAAAATGTTAATAGTTTTAGGAGACAAAGGTGACAAAAAGTTGGAGTGATTAACATAGGGGCTCGCCTAGCTTGGCATTAAGGTAAGTATGTACCTTGTTAGTTACCTATCCATCAATTGCCTTCATATGGTTTACTATATTTAGTTTAAATAACTTATGTGTGAAAATGTATTGTATGTTACGTGTTAATAGTATGTATTGTTTAGAATGATTTGTATGTTAATTAAATGCGAGAATAATCTAGAATGTGTTTAATTGAATATGGTTGTAACTATAAATTGTGTGGTGATCAATGAGATTTATAAAATCTTCATATGTGTTGATGACTTGAATTTTATCTATCGATTAGAGTAAGTGATTGAGATCGATGATAATGTGATGAATTGTAAGATGTAAGATTTATTATGGAAATTATGAGAGATGAATGCAATTCATGACATTTGCATGACTATTTGCATTGATGTGTGTTTACATTCATAACTCATGACATTATGATGCATATTGCAAAAGAGGCGTTAATGGACATGTAGAAAAAATGGGTGTTAATGGACACAAACAAAATATATTGAGCACGAAAGAGTGCAATATTGATATCAATACCACGGAGTACATATGAAAATGAGATCATTATGTTGGATCAGTGGTGATCAACATTTGAGTCCTCACTGTGTTTTGATAATGTGCTCTCTCTTTCAAGCGATTAAGATTGAATTTGTAGGCAAAGTGTTATTCCCAGTCAAGGAATAACATACTTTAATATTAAGAGTAACATACATTAATGTGGATTCTATCACAATCAACAAAAAGTTGTCATATCACATTTGAGATGTGTACTCTGCCAAAAAATGAAAGAAAACTAAGAAACCCAAGACAAGCACAGTAACATATGTTACAGTGGGATTCAATGTACCTCAATGTTGGTTCTACAGAAATCAAACGTGATAAGAAGTATCACGAACGTGATGAACATTCTGTCAAAAAAGTTCAAAAGTTCTAGCAAAAATTGGGATGCATAGTAATATATGTTAAAAGTGGATTCAACGTACATTATCAGCTATGATAGTACATTAAATGCAAGGCATTTAAACTCCAACAGCTGCAAACAGTGACAAACGGTTAAAAATGCAAGTGGGAGTATATACACTCAATTTTCAAGTGCTGCAACTAAGAAAAAATATAAAAGAAACATTGTTCAACATTGTGAATCATTGAGCAAACATAAGAACCCATATTTACATCCTTTGAGCAAAGATTCAAGCAAGAATCAAGAAAATTCATCGAAACAAAGATACAAGTGAGTGATAGTACATTGAATTTACTCATTATATAGACATTGAATAGCAATTTCCATTGAGTAGAATTGTTAGGTTATTATTGAGTGATTGCCAATTGTTGAGAAAGAGTTTCTTAGAGTTTATAATTAGCTTGAAAGTGTAATTTGTATAAGAGTTCTAACTTACCTAGAAAGTGATTTGTGTAAGAGTTCTTACTTACCTAAAAATTGAACTGAAAGAGATCAATAGTGAGTGCTAAAAATCCTTAGTGAGGGCACTAAGGTAGTGGAGTAGGCCAGTTGAGTATCAAACCACTCTAAATACTTGTGTTCTTTCTTCTTTCTTATACATTGTACGTAAATGTTCGATAAAATTCCACTACGAGAATGAAAAATGGTTAATTCAAGATTCAAGCCCCTTCTCTTGAATCCTATAATTACTATTAGAGAGGTTTCTCTTGATTGGACTAACATCCGGAGAGTAATCGATCAAAGATGCCTTTGAACTTTGAAGGGACTAATGAGAATTTGGGCCATGCTATGAATAGACTACTTGCCTTTAATGGAAGCACTTACATTATGTGGAAAAAGAGAATGATAATTCTCATCAAGTCTCAAGACATTGAAATTGGAAGGTAATTGCAATTGGTCCAAACATTGAAGGTCATGAAGAGTACAATGATAAGGATTGGAAGGGAGAACAATACAACTCTTAAGCAATGAAAATTCTTCATTGTGCATTGAATCTGAAAGACCTAAATAGAGTGGCATGGTTTGATAATTCCAAAGAGGTTCAAAAAATGTTAGAAGTCACACATGAAGGAACCACTCAAGTGAAGGAGACCAAGATCAACATCATTCTTTATAACTATGAGATCTTTATGATAAAAGATGGAGAAAGCATCATGGTAATGTTGAATAGATTTTTTGAGATCACCAATGGCTTAGCATCATTCAAAAAGCCAATCCAATAGAGTTATAATGTCAAGAAGATCCTAAGGTCACTTCTAAGAGAATAGGATGCAATGACTACCATAATTATGGAGTCCAAGGACATGAACAAGCTAGATTTTAGTGCTCTAGTTGAATCTTTGTTGAACTATAAGATAGTTCTCTAGTCTATAGTGCTCAAGATTAAGCCTAAGGAAAATGATAGAGGAATATCTTTAAAGGCATCTCATGAGGATAGTGAGGAGGAGCACGAAGACTTGGAAGATGATGAAGAAGTTGCTCTTTATGACAAAAATATGAGGAGATAAAAGACTCTTATTAATAGAAGAAGAAGAGAACTAAAGAAAGAACCAAAAGGGAACTTCAAGAAAAATTCATCATCTAATCTGAAGAACAATAATGACACATGCTTCAATTGTGGACGAATAAGTCATCATCAAAAGGATTGTCAATTCCATCTTCAAAGCTCTCACATGAGAAGAACAAAACAAAGAACAAAGAATCATACATTACAACATGGAGCAATGATGAAGACGATGATGAAAAGAAGAAAGAGAACAACCTAGCTCTCATGGCCTTTGATACATACTCAAGCAACAAGGATAATGAGGTAGATTTCTCAAATCATGATAATGAATTGCATATTGCATTTGAATCATTGAATGATGACTATGCTAAGCTAGTAAACGCTAACAAATTCCTTAGAACTAAAATTAAGTTGCTTGAAAGTGAGAATGAGGAATTACTTAAATCTTTGAACAAGACTAGTGATCATTTTCATTATTTAGTTAAATGTGATAAATTGAGATTGCAACTTGATAAGGTTATAAAAGAGTGTAACTTGCTCATTAGTAAGTATACTAATAGAAATGACAAATTTGAGAAAATACTAAAGATTCAAAGGTACGCATTGTCTAGATTGTCTAGGTTGTGAAAAGTTTGGTATGGAATAACCATTGGTAAACAAATTGGATCATTTTAGAAATAAGCTTAATTTGAAAGTACCTAAATGCGAGAGTTGTTTGAGAAATGGCCATATTTCACATTCATATTATGCTCATAGGAGAATTGTTTGTGTGAAAGAGATTTGGGTCCCAAAATGAACTAATATGAATGATAGAGTGTTTATGGCTAACCAAAGTGGACCCAAACTAGTATGGATACCAATAAAAAGAAAATGATTTTTATTTGTAGGTACAAGCAAGGAGGAAGAGCATCATAAGCATGTGGTACATCAGATATACCAAAAATAGCATTCAGAACTCACCAGAGCCACTACGAGTTTACAGTTATGCCTTTCTGCTTAACAAATGCTCCAGCAACATTTCAGGCCTTAATGAATCAGATTTTCTTGCCATACCTGAGGAGGTTTGTACTAGTTTTTTTTTATGATATACTAGTATATAGTCCAGATTTTCTCACACATGTCCAACATTTGAAGAAGGTCCTGAAAATGTTAAGAGCACATCAATTGTTTGCCGAACTCAAAAAATATGCCTTCGGAGTGGACAAAGTCAAGTACCTGGGGCATGTAATTTCAGGAGCTGGTGTAGCAATCGACCCGGCAAAAATACAGGCGATGTTAGACTGGCCAACACCATCCAATGTAAAATTGCTACGGGGATTCTTGGGATTAACTGGATACTACAGACGGTTTGTTAAGCAGTATGGAGTCATCAGCAAACCGCTCACACCAATGCTCAAGAAGGATCAATTCAACTAGGGGCCAGAACAAGACCAAGCCTTTGAAAAGCTGAAAACAGCCATGTGTTCCGCACCTGTACTAGCCTTACCCAATTTCCAAGAACCTTTCATTTTGGAGACTGACGCCAGCAATTGGGGAATTGGAGTCGTCCTAATGCAAGAGCGGAGACCAATAGCCTACTTCAGTAAAGCCTTAAGCCCAAAGAACCAGAATCTGTCGATATATGAAAAAGAGTTGTTAGCCATAGTTGCTGCAGTTGATAGGTGGAGGCATTACCTTGAGAATTCAACTTTTGTAATCAAGACAGATCACTTCAGCTTGAAGTATCTCCTGCAATAGAAACTCAATACTCAGCTACAAAAGAAAAGTTTAACCAAACTTTTAGGGCTCAATTATACAATACAATACAGGAAGGGTGAAGAGAACAGGGTGGCAGATGCCCAGTCACGTCAGTTTGACCCAGCCAACACAGAGGTGCAACAATCAACCATCGAGCCTTCCACATTCGAGTTACAGGCACTATCGGCTTCAACACCTGAATGGGTTGCTCAACTAGTTGAGAGCTACCAGAATGATGAAGCTGCACAAAAAGGGATTCTTAAGGCGATGCAAGCAACACCTGATCAATTCAGCTACAAAGAAGGCATGCTCAGATTTAAAGGAAAATTGTATGTGGGTTCAAATGGAGAATTCAGACAGTAGATTTTTTAGGAAGTACATGCAACAGCAACAGGGGGACACTCAGGGTTCAAGGCCACTTATCACAAGCTCAAGCAGGCATTCTATTGGCCAAACATGAAAACTCAACTTAAACAATTCATCATGGAATGCACAGTTTGTCAAACATGCAAGCATGAAAATGTGGCTTATCTAGGATTAATGCAGCCAATACAAGTTCCAGAAGGGGCATGGAAACAGGTAACTATGGATTTCATCGAAGGCTTGCCGCAATCTGAAGGAAAGAGTGTAATCATGGTAGTCATTGATACTTTTACCAAATACGCACATTTCTTATCCTTCTCACATCCATACACAGCAGTTGAGCTGGCAAAACAGTACATGCAGCACATATACAAGTTACATGGAATACCATAAATCATAATATCAGACAGAGACAGGGTTTTTACGAGCTTATTTTGGAAAGAATTATTCAAGAGCATGGGCACACAACTGCGGCATAGCGCAGCTTACCATCCTCAAACAGACGAGCAGTCGGAAAGACTCAATCAGTGCTTAGAAAGCTACCTTCAGTGTATGACACACCAACATCCCGCAAAGTGGCACAAATGGCTCCATTTGGCCGAGTGGTGGTACAACACCACCCTTCATAGTGCTATAAACACAACTCCTTTTCAGGCACTCTACGGGTATCCACCACCCACCGGGGTCACCAATCAAGGGCAACCTTCGACGGTGGAGGGAATCAATTGCTTCAGGGAAGAGCGAGAACAAATCACCTCTACTCTCAAGCTCCACCTGCAAAATACGAAGAACCGAATGAAAGTACAAGCAGATAAACACAGGTCAGAAAGATCATTCCAGGAAGGGGAGTTAGTGTACCTCAAGCTATAACCCTACAGACAGACATCCTTAACCAGGCGCAGGAACAAGAAGCTCAGCGCACGATATTTTGGACCATATCGAGTATTACAAAAGGTGGGAACAGTGGCTTATGAGTTAGATCTACCACCAGGTAGCTCCACACATCCTGTATTCCATGTATCGCAGCTCAAGAAGGCCCGTGGCTCTGGCACTACACCAGCCACAGATCCCATCACTGAACCGGCAGGATCCATGACTGCAGAGCCGGAGGAGGTCCTCGACAGGAGACTCGTCACACGGAAGCACCCTACTGGGTTAAGATGGCTCGTAAGATGGAAAGGGGAAGATGAAGCAAAGGCCACATGGGAAGACGCAGAAACTATCAAAACCCTATTTCCATTTTTTAACCCTTGAGGACAAGGCTTACTTCAAGCGGCATGGACTGATACGAGGCCATACTCAGCCCATCTGTCCACTTCTTTCGTAACCGACCGATACAGCCCACTAGCAGAACATGTAGTAGTGGGTAGTTATTTTATTTATGCAAGTGTAATGTAAATATGTGTTTCTTACGTAAATGAAGCATATGACATTTTATCAATTGAATCTCTCTTCTACTCTTCTCTTCTCTCCCAAACTTCTTCTGACCTCACCTCCCCTTTCTACTGTTCTGCTTTTCTTCTCTATCCCTTCTCCCTCAATTATTATTCTCTCAACTACTTCACCAATCTGGGTACCTATCAACAACCCGTGCAGAGTATGAGAACAAGGTGTGCTCTTAGAATTTAAAAACATGAAGGTCATAGAGCTCAACACGGCGTGTTGAGCTCCTACAACATAGAATTTCACTTAAATGATCATATAAATAACACCTAAATTTGAAAAATAATATTTATACCATGAAAATCACCCAGAACAAATTAGTTTATCCCAAAATCATCCACTTTGCATGTCATATCCACTAGAAAAACTACTAACCTAAACCAAAAGAAATGAAAACAATGCAGAAGGAAAAACAACTATATACGTATCTACGAGAATGCTTAATTTAAAATCTATGCTAGACTGTCAAAATGATTAATTTAAAGTCTAAGCTAGACTGTCAGAGCATTGGTAGCGTCCAACAACTATAAGGAGGTAACCTCAGGGTTAACCTGTCCTCCCAAATAAAACTTAAGACGTTGCCCATTCACTATAAATCAAGAATTAGAAGAATCAGAAGCCTCATATGCTCCAAATGAGGTTATCTTAGTCATGGTGAAAGGACCAAACCAACGTGATTTTATCTTTCCAGGATGAAGTCGGAGGCAAAGACTATATAACAAAACCTTATTGCCCATTCGGAACTCACGATGCAGTATCTTAGCATCGTGGAGGAGTTTCATCTTCTCTTTATATAATCCTGAGCTCTTACAAGCATGAAAAAAAATTCATCCAATGTTGTCAACTGTTGTTCCTGTTGTCTCTGGCTCTTATGAAATCCTGGTTAAGGAACTTAAGTGCCCAAAGAGATTTATGTTCAAGCTCCATTGGAAGATGATAGCCTTGGTCATAAACCAATCTGTAAGGGGACATAATGAGTCTTGAAAGCAGTTCTGTAAGACCATAATGCGTTATCTAACCTCAATGACCAACCCTTCCATGATCTATTAACAATTTTCTCCAAAATACACTTGAGCTCACGATTTGACATTTTTGCTTGCCCGCTAGTTTACGAATGATAAGCTAGCCTTATTTTATGTTTGACTTCATATTTTGCAAGCAGCTTCTTAAACTGGCCATTAAAGAAATGGGTACCTTTATCAGTGATGATAACTCGTGGAGTTTCAAATTATGTGAAAAACTTTTTAAGGAATAGAACTACAACACGAGCATTATTAATAGACAAAGGAATGGCCTCTACCCACTTGGAAACATAATCAATGCATAACGAAATATACTTATTGACACAAGAGAAGGGAAAAGGACCCATGAATTCTATCCCTAAACATCAAAAATCCTGCAAATAAACATACTGGATAAAGGAAACTCATGCCTAAAAGAAATATTATCCTATCTCTGGCACTTGTCGATCTAACAACAAAGGCGTGAGCATCCTTGTAAAGTATGGGCCAATAAAAACCATTTTCCAACACCTTCATGGTTTTCCAATTTGCCCCAAAATGTCTACCAGCATGTAAATTGTGACAATGTAACAAAATATTCTCTTTCTCATTCTTAGCTACACAACGGCGAACTACCTGGTCTGCACATACTTTAAAAAGATAAGGCTCATCCCAAAAGAGATTTGTCAGTTTTTTAAAGAACTTCTTTTGAAAATATGTCATCTCTTTTGGAAAGATACCTCCTGCCAAATAACTGGCGTAGTCAGCAAACCAAGGTAAATTCACTACCACAGCATACAACTACTCCCCTAAAAAATAATTAGCATCGACATCAAGCACTCTCTGACTCACAGTTCTCTATTAGAAATAAATGGTTTGTAGCCACCTTATCCACTCCTCAAAAGAATCGCCTCAACCTGCTCTTTTAGATTCATCTCTATATCACTCAAGAGAGCTCCCTAGGGTTGAGAAGCGATCTATTTGGCCATTTCGTTCATTTAATATTCCATATTCTTAATTGTCATGTGTATATCCCTATTATTGTACTGGAATTCTTCACTGTCCTCCCTACTCATGGTATCATTATCTTTTCTCTATCAGCTGCATGAACTGGTACCACTTTTATTTAAACTTAAAGAACTACCAAAATTCTCATAATTAGGGTTTCTGGTATGACGTCACTTTTAAGGTGGGTTGCACTTTGGAAAGTTTGATGGGTTTGATGAACTAAGTTGGGAAAATGGTTGTCGTTGAGAAAGTGTCTGATATGAATGCTAGTATGGAGTTAGTGGCTACAAGTACGAACGCTGCTTAAGGTAATACAAAGAGTGAGAATATGATGGCTGAGTTGGATAAGGTGGTTGAATAAAATGAGGTGGCTAATGAGAATACATGAGCAGATGGGGTGAAAATAAAGGTCGTTGATAGAAACACTCCACTCTCTCCATTGGAGGATTTGAAGGGTATTCATAAGCACTAGG
>CANYCX010303083.1:0-21029 GCA_948193385.1 Breynia disticha f. nivosa
GGAATCTCATTTCTTTTATAACCTAGAAACTTTTGTAAAGAAGTTCACAAATATGTATATATATGTTCGTGATTGGGTTTGGAATGGTTTGATCCTTCCTTATTTAAATTGTATTGAATTTTATTTTTTTTGTTTTATTCAAACTTTGATTTCCGAATTTAAGTGTTATCTGTAGGAGGGAAGTATACGCAGGTAATATTTAAATTCGGGAGTCACAATATGCTACTCCAATGGAGCTAAATCATAAACTGAGCAGGGTCGATCCTTCCAAACCAGTAAATGCAGCACGGTATAGACGACTTGTTGGAAAGCTACTATATCTAACATTTACAAGACTGGATGTCACCTATTCAGCATAAGTTCTTGCACAATTCATGGAGAATCCACGAGCAAAACACCGTAAAGCAGTTTATCGTATGCTCAAGTATCTTAAGCATTCTCCTGGGCAAGGTTTACTCTTTTCAGCACAATCTAATTTGCAGGTGCGAACCTTTTCAGATAGTGATTGGGGGAGTTGCCCCAACACACTCAGATCCATTAGTGGCTTTTGTATAAAGCTGGGCAATTCATTTGTTAGTTAGAGATAAAAGAAGCAATTAGTGGCAAGGAGTACAGCAGAAGCAGAATATCGTTCCATGGCATCATTTTGCTGTGAAATTATTTGGTTGCTTGGTTTATTGGATGATTTTGGAATACAACATTCAGCTGCAGTTACATTGTTTGTGGATAATCAATCGGCCATAAGTATGTCCAAGAATCTTGTATGTCACGAGAGAACTAAGCATGTTGAACACGATTGTCATTATATTCGAGAAAAGGTTGCTACAAACATCATTCAGTCTGAATATATTCATACCAGCAAGCAAGTTGCAGACCTGTTCACTAAACCATTACCAGCGTCCACTTTCATGTCATTGATTAGCAAGATGAGCCTTCTCAACATTCATGCTGCCAATCATATGAAGGCTCCTCTTGAGGGGGAGTGTTGCAAAACTTGATGCAATTGAATAAACGATACAAATGTCTTTTCCTTTTTATGTTGTCACCTAGCATAACAAACTTTACATGCTACTGTTTTGCTTTTGTAATAGACGATATAGGGGTGCAGTGTGTGTGTTGCATATATATTCAGAAAAAGAGGATGAGAGCACAACTTTTACTCTCTCTTCTTTTAGAAACTTTATTCTCTACATATTCTTCTTTTCTTCAAAAAGCTTTCTTTCTTCAATCATAAAAATCTAAGTTGTATTTTCACCATGTCTTTGTTCTCTCAATTTTGGTGGAATTTTGCCAATAACAAAGTGTGCATTATCGTTTTCTTCATTATTATGTTGTGTTTATTCTAAGTCATTTTAGTTAAAGTATTTTAAGGTTTAATCAATTTATTGTGATTTTTAGTTGTTCAATTGATTAATTATGTTTAAGTATTTGTTCAATTCTGTTTTATTTGCTTTGTTATCAAATTAGTTGAATTGAGATGAACACATAATTTGGTTGTTATGATAATATGTTGGTAATTGAGAATTGTGAGTATCCACCATTTTTTAGCGGTTGGTAGCAATTCAACGTAGTATGAGTGGACGTTTTATCCTATTGTTGATGGAGTTGAATAATCTTACTGAATAAATTTATGTTTCTTGAATTTGTTAAAATTCTTATTGAAGTTTAGAATCAAATTCTATCGAAGTGTCCCAAGAGTTATTATAAAACTAGAAAAATATTCCATTCGAGATGTCTCAGAAATACTGAATAATTAAGTAGAAATTAGATGTTTGAGTATTGTCATTATATATAACCTTTCCTATTTGAGTACAATAGATCTATCTTTATCGTTGATGATTAATGAATTAAATTAACCAAAGAATAACATACTAGAATTTTTACCATTGAATTCTTACTTTATTTCTTTACTGCATTTAATATTAATATTGTTTTATTTGATTTCCATAATTTTATTTCATAAACAAACAATTCTTCTACAAAAATAGTACTTTATTTTCTTTGTTCTTACATTCAGATAACTAGTTTCTTGGTATTTGTGGATTCAAATTCACTTCTATTATACTCAATATATCTTTAGAGTGAGTACTTTTTATTTGTTAGTCTCTACAACTATCAAATTTTACCTTTTTTTTGCCTAAAACTAGTGTCAAATTAGTTATTTTATTATTTTTATTATTTTTTGGATAATTTGTTCCTGTTTTACTTTAGTTTTGTTTTTGTGCTAATTTCGCATGTAATCTTATTGCGCATGACTCTAACCGAAACTGACCGAAATTGAGTTGATCAATTAGCTAAAAGTTAGAATGTTAGAAAATTCATTCAAGTTGAGTTACATAAACGTGAGTGATGCCTACAACAAAATACTATCAGTATGACTATTGGTTAAGCTAAATTCTATTATTTTTTCACCATTAGATGATGGTGAATTTGAGGGCTAGGCATAAGCTTGATATATGCATCATTTTGGTATATGATTATTATAATAATAGTTGAATTTCTTTAGACATATCACTTAAATGAGAGCATTTAGTTACTTTTTGGATCTTGAGCGTCAAGATGTGATTCTAGTAAAGACACTAGAACCAGCTAACATCGCGAGTAAATTTGAATGATGTATAAGTTTCTAGTGATGATATGAATTTAAACATGAGATGTTTATTTATAATTTCATAACAAGAGTTAATGGACATAAAGGAGAATTGACCTTCTTAATCATGTCAAGATTTTTGTTGGTTCACGTCTCATATTCTTGAACATACCTTAAAAAATTATTTCTTATTCATCTTGTAAAATTTTGTGGTTTAGTCATGAGAATGACATAACTATCTATGTTCATGAGATGTATTTCTAACGAACTTGTGAATTTTAGTCATGAAAGATGAAATAATTTGTAGAATACATTATGTAAGATACTAAGTTGTGTCAAGAGAACATATACTCATATTAGGGGATACAAGTAGATTTGTATCGATGAGTGTAAGTAGCAAGCATATGTAATCAATTATTCTCAAGTAGATTCCTAAATTAGGATAAAATGGATATGTCTATTTTTATATGAGATTTTACGACTATTTTTCCTGTAGAATCAGTCCATTTGGGTGGAAGAATTGAAGAAAGAAGAGAAAATTGATGTTTGAAGAAAGTATTGGAAATATTTTCTAGCAACTTTCTTGAGTGTGAATTATCCTGATCTTGACTTTAATCGAAGTCAATTCCAGTAGGAGCTAGATGTTCTTTACTCATGTGAAATTTTTTATTTTTTAAACTTGAGAATTTTTTAGTTTTGATCTTAATACTAGTAGGTTCTTAACTTTTGTGAGAGTTATCAAGCTTAATCCTAGTAGGAGTGTTTTAAGTCTAAAGATAAATATTTTAGTAGCATGGCTTGACTATAAACACATAGTTTTTAAGGGTCTGTTTGAGATTGCTGTTGAAAACTGCTTTTACTGTTGAAAAAAGTGCTGCTTATAAAATTGCTTTTAAAAAAATCAGACAACTGTTTGGTAAAGTATTATGTAAAAATTACTGTTAACTATAAAAATACTTAAAAATTATGATAAAAATATTATTTTAATTATTTAAATGCTAAAAATATAAATTAGAAAGGAAATATTAAAATTATTATTTTTTAATTTTTTAAATCATATTTGTTTTTATTTTAAAATAATAATTAATATTTTAAATTAAATTTTTTATCATAAAATCATATATTAAAATATATTAAATTTTATAAAAATTAAATTAGAATTGAAAAAATTATTTTCTTAAGAAAATAAAGAATTATGATTAAAAGCAGAAAACTGCTTTTTGAGAAAGCATTAAATAGTAGCTTCTCTAAAACGCAGCTTTTTAGCCAAAATCACTTTTAACAAAAGCAGCTTTTTAGTTTTACCAAATACCCAAAATTGTTTTTGGTAGCCAAAACCTGCTGTAGCTTTTGCAAATAGCAATACCAAACGCACTCTAAGTCTCGCAACAACAACAAAGTGATGGATTGTTCGTGATTCTTTTAGTAACTCCAATAGTCAAGAATCTGTGGTCAAAACTATCTCATCCCAATTTTAACTAATTGGATTAAAGAAATGAGAATGCAGTAACATTTGTTGGATCAAAAGAATCATGGTCAAAATTATCTCATCTCAATTTTAACTTGTTGGATTAAAGAAATGAGAATGCAGTAATATTTGTTGGATCAAAAGAATTTGAATACTGGTTAATCTAATTAAAGCGATGAGAACAAAATGATATTTTATTTGATTGAATTTTAGTTATGTGTTGATGCTCAACCTCATAGGCAAATACATATTGGGATCAATTAGATACAAAGTTCGGTGCAAAAAGTATAATGAGAGGATTAATAATCGCATTTGGATTTTTACAACAAAGTTAAAAGAACTAGCAAGACTAATTGTGACACCTAAATTTATTTTCTATTTATTTCTAATTATTATTAGTTAACAAAAATCAGTATATATTTTTTTTCTAATACTATGTCATGATTTACTTATAAAATAAATCTATACATCTAACACACATTCATATTTGTTATCTACATTTTTCTTTTTATTCAAATATCACTACAAGAAAATGCGGAAGCAAATAAATACAATCTTTTACAAACCATGCACAAATTACAAAACCATGAATATTTTACAAAATTATCGTTTTTGCACTGCCGATCTCGTATGTGGAACTCTGTTAAGTGTTTAAATTAAAAAAAAATTCAGTTTTAAAAAACCTCCCATTGCCATGTATATATGTAAGAAAATAAAAGAGAAATTCTTTTATTCCATCTTACATTATCTTGTCTTAATTTAAGACAATGCTTTCTAATTTTTCTCCATTTTATCCTTTTACGTGTCTTATTTTAAGACATCATATTTGACTAATAATCTTTGTCTTAAAATCATGTAAGAAATGATAAATTATGGTTTTCATCCATATTGAGCTTAATTACCAAAATTGGCCCAAATGTCTGATCTGGCCCGATAACCAGACTTTGACTTAAGGTGGAATTCCAGAAATGCCCTTCTCAATTTTTTCAATAAAATTCTCTCTTAGATTAGGTTGATCGTGAGAAATTTTGGAGTAGTTTTAGGTGTAAAACATTACTCTAATCTTGATATGAAGCGTATGTGGTTACGAGTATGCCATTAACGTGAGTATGACATTCTTCTGATGTAATAAACGAAATTAAAAATTAGTAATTCAAAGTATTTATTTCATTTATTATATATAATTTTTATATAAATTTATAAGTTGTGGAACTAGTGAAAGAAGAGAAAATAGTAAGAAGCTTCATGAAACTATCAATGAGAAAAATACTAAAAATATAATCTAATAAATATTATAAATTATTATTTTTGTTAGCTAGGAATTGATATTAGTAATTAATAATAAATATTTCAAAATTACATATTTATTATTATATTTTATTAATAGATAATGAATTAAATAAATAAATATTATAAAGTATGATGACACAAATGTAACTTAAGGCAAAATCAGGTGAAAACTGAAAAGGTCAAAAGTTTCCTGTTTTTATTACATATTTATTATAAACCGTAACTTAAAAAAATTATAAAAAAAAAAATCTTAATATGATGAAGGCGATGCTGATGTTATTTATATTGAATAGTTTCATAGGAAAATGTGCCACCGCCGCGTATTCCAGAGAGAGAGACTAATGCCAATGCTTCTCTTTCATCACAGTACTTGCGTATAATACAAGTAACCAACAACTCCGAACAATAAGTGCTTCATATTTTCTCATCGTTACACCTCTTCAAACAACAATGGAATCATCAAGTGATCGTAGAATAACTGCAGTGGCCAGACACCTCGGTGTTTATATTCCCAACAACTCCGCCCTCATCTCCGCATCTCCAATTGCCTCTTTTAGACCCAACTCCGTCTTCTCTGGCGTTGTTCTTGCCCCTGAAGACCCTATTCTTGGGGTATGCTTATGCTCTTTTTTTTTTTAAAAGAAGAAAAGTTATTGTTGGTATTCGTTGAATTGTGTTGAGTTGTTTGATTGGCTTTAAAGACTGAATCTTTATGTTTTTGGTTTTGGTTGGTTGGTTTGATATTTGAATAGGTGACTGTTGCATATAATAAAGATCCAAGTCCTGTGAAACTTAATTTGGGGGTTGGAGCTTATCGAACTGAGGTGACTTTCTTCTTCTTTTTTATTGTTTTGTTGTGGTTAAATTAACCTTTTTATGCTGAATTGCGCTAAAATTGAATGCTTTCAACCTGTAATTCAAACGTTTTTTGAAGAATTAACAAGCTAATTGTCTTAAAATCAATGATCGTTGCAAATTAATGCAGAATTGTCTTGTTATTATTGGTATTGTGTTCAAACAGGAAGGAAAACCCCTGGTTCTGAATGTGGTGAGAAAAGCTGAGCAACAACTTGTTAATGACAGGTGTGTGATACTATGTTCATTACGCCAATTGCCAACTGCTACAGGGATGTATATATGCTAATTCGCCTCTAAATTATCTCCTTTATATAGATCACGGGTTAAGGAATACCTTCCTATTACTGGATTGGCAGACTTCAACAAATTAAGTGCTAAGCTAATTTTTGGTGCAGATAGGTTTGTGAAATTTTGTCATTTTTGTTTCATTTTTATGCCTGCTCATTGCGCTTTGATGGTTGATCTGAAAGTGTTGCTTTCACATTCTGTTAATGATAGAGTCCCACTTTACAATATATAAAGTGGGGCTTCCCTCCTCCCATCAGCCAAGGTTTTAATAGGAGTGGCCGGCCCAAGAGGGGTGCTCGCCTTGGTTACAGCTGGCCCATGCGTGGGTGTCAGTTGGGCTTTGGTTGATAGAGGGAGGGTAAGCTGGTTCGTATCAGTTAATGCTCAGTATCAACCTTATTTCTTGCTATTTTCGTTCAAACTAGTCCTGCCATTCGAGAGAACAGAGTTACTACAGTACAATGCTTGTCTGGTACTGGTTCACTGAGGGTTGGAGCTGAATTTTTGGCCAGACATTATCACCAAGTAAACTGCCTTATGTTTCTTTATCTATTTAGTTTCACTAATTTCTATGTAGGATAGTTGCCTCATCTTCTCCTACTACCTACTGCAGCACACAATATACATTCCTCAGCCAACTTGGGGAAACCACCCTAAAGTATTCACATTGGCTGGTCTATCTGTGAAAACTTACTGTTACTATGATCCTGCGACACGCGGGCTTAACTTTGAAGGTAAAAGTCTTACTCTATTCTAGTTGGTAATGTACTCTTTGATCTTCTACTTTTGCTCTGTACTCACTGCTTAACTTCAGTTCATATATTTTGTTCTAAGGCATGCTTTTAATTAATCACGCTGTGCGTATACATTGACTAGTTTCACCAATTTCTCAGCATGTTTCTGTTGCTATTGTAGGCCTAATGCAAGATCTTAGTTCTGCACCATCTGGGGCTATTGTACTTATCCACGCATGCGCTCATAACCCTACAGGGGTTGATCCAACTCTGCAGCAGTGGGAGCAGATTAGGCAGTTGATGAGATCAAAAGGGTTGTTGCCTTTCTTTGATAGCGCTTACCAAGTAAGCAATTTTGACGCACTACAATTTTAGTGGCAGCATCAGAGAACGTTGTTTCTTAAGCAGTTTTTTCCAACCATTGTTTTCTTAGGGTTTTGCTAGCGGAAGCCTCGATAAGGATGCACAACCTGTTCGAATGTTTGTTGCTGATGGTGGTGAACTTTTAGTGGCTCAAAGTTACGCAAAAAACATGGGACTCTATGGGGAACGTGTTGGTGCTTTGAGCATTGTATGACTCAATTCAAACTTTATAATGTCAATGTAAATAAAACAGATCTAGATAATCATTCATGGACTAAATATTGTGTTCTTCTGTAGGTTTGCAAGGAGGCTGAAGTGGCGAGAAGAGTAGAGAGCCAATTGAAACTTGTTATCAGACCTATGTATTCAAATCCACCCATTCATGGTGCATCAATTGTAGCTGTGATTTTAAAAAACAGGTAGCTGTTCAGAAAATTTGACTTGAATGGTAAATGCAATTTCATGTATTTCGAACCACTTTTGTTTAAAAGAATCCTGAATGCAAGGATCAATACCACCGGCCATGGATTCCGTGCTCGTAGATATGCCTCCGCTGATACCTCTGTTCTTTATTTGCAGGGACTTGTACAATGAGTGGACCATTGAGTTGAAGGCCATGGCTGACCGTATTATCAGCATGCGCCAAAACCTCTTTGATGCGTTGCGTGCTAGAGGTCAGTAACCATGTACAATCTGTTATTGTCATTGCTTCTTAAAGTATTTTACAGTCTTAACATTTGACTGAACTTGTTGTGGTAGGAACTCCTGGTGACTGGAGTCACATCATCAAACAAATTGGAATGTTCACTTTTACTGGACTGAATGCCAAGCAAGTTGCCTTCATGACGAAAGAGTACCACATTTACATGACATCTGACGGGTACGCCCTAATTTTACGTCGTTCTGTCTTGCGACCATTATCTAAACATGCTCCAGAGACCAGAATCATAACTTCAAACCTGTTTTTTTTTTTCAAATTTTTTGTCTGGTTATCCTGTTTATACTAAGTTGGTATATTATTCAAAATGAGAGTTGATGCGGCAACTGATATAAACTGGGGGCAACCCGTTTGCAGGAGGATCAGCATGGCTGGTCTGAGCTCAAAGACAGTTCCTCATCTTGCGGATGCGATACACGCAGCAGTTACTCGTGCTATGTAGGAATTATATCAGTCTGTTCCTTTCAGTTTATCTCTGTTGCATGTAGCACATGAAATTGGAGGGATGCCTTGTAATTTTTCTTTCCTCTTTGTGTCAATAATTATAGCCCCGTATGAGAAGGCAAGAATAAAAGCTTCTCAAGGCAAGAATAAAAGCTTCTCTTGTCGAGCACTAGTTGCTGGGGTCACACTTCTGTACCAGAATATATGGTTGATTCGTTCTTTCCATTTACTCCGTTCCATTTGTGTTTTTGTTCCTACTTTTGTTCAATGACAACATTTAGAACCACTCAGAGAAGCTATAGAAGAGATTGGAAGAGTTCCATTACAATATGCTATGATTGCGAATCTAACAAATTCAGAGATTGAAAGTAACTTATCAACCTGCATGAATTCAAATGACTTGTTCATTTGTGAAAAGTTCAGTTGATGCTGTACATAAATAGAAAGACAAGAACAAAGATACAATGATCAATCTTGATAATTGTATCAAATCCATTATATTCAAGTTCAAGCGAGTTCAGACATTGAATGACAGGAAGAATGAACTAAGGGCCAAAGGGAGGAGAGAAAAAAAAAAAAAGAAAGGCAAAAATATGTATATTATAAGACACAAATAATCGCTACAGGTGGATTTCGCTAAAGGCTGCTCGCTCTTGCTATCTGAAATCTTTCAACAGACAAGATGAGGGGCTTAAAAAGCTCTTGAGACCAGAAGATTTCCCAGATTCCGCTCGCTTCCCAGGAGTCTCACAGGTTCTTTTCCCCGGAGTCCCACATTCACTGAAGTCAAGGGTCCGGCCCTCGGTCTGAAAAATAGTAACAAGTTCAGACTGGACTAAATTAGGTAGTGCAAGTGTGCAAACTAACTGAACTTTTAAGTGCCTAGCATATCAGATGCCAAGACCATGCCAATAAAGAAGGCTTTGGGAAGAAAATGGTACATACCAGAATGCTTGGTTCCACCTGAGAACGGTTCTCAAGGTGATCGTTTGATGCATTACTGATCTCCTGATCTGCATTTTGATCTTCACGTTGTCTCCCTTTCAAAAGAGATTGGGGAGTTTCATTCCCCAAAACCTGCTTGGCATCTGCATACGCGGAGGCAGTGTGCTCGCTCAACTGCTTCATCAAGGCAATGGCATCATAGCTTTTATCTCCAGGGCTCATAAAAATTCCAATATCCTGTAAAGAGAAAATGAGAATCAGAAAATACTCCCAAGACATCTGCAATAGAACACTATGGAGAAAAGCAACACGCTAGAGCAAATCAAATGCATACCTCAATTGATATTTCAGTATCGATTCTTGGGCCCGGCAAGAAGGAATTGAGAAACCAAGGAGATTTCCATGCTGAAGGAGATTCAATGCTCCTCTTGAATGGAGTTTCACCAAATCTGCAATCAAGTACTGTTAAATAAAAGCAAAAATATATTCACATGGATGAATAAACAAGCAATGACACAACTATATACTAGCAAACATAATAAAATCTTCTAAGCTGAAATATATCAAAATCATTCGCAGCAGATTTAACCATCATACGATCTATATTGTATCATATAAACATAAAGAAAAGGAAAATCAGAAAGATACAGCTTCACTAACATGTTAGAACTTTCAATACCAGCATCATTCCCAGTATTATCACCCACATTTTCGGTAGCAGCTGATGAAGTAAGAGATTTTACTGATGTTGCAGCAACCAAATGGCTTTCTGTGTTTTTCCTGCATGCAGGAGAATTAATAACTTGTTCGTACAAGGTGCCCAAGATTCTACGATATGAATTCCTTGGAGTCCCACTACTTGAACCAAATGGTCTATCTGGATTGAAGCCACCTTGATCAGGTGAAAATATTAAGAGCTCATTCACTTTGTCGTCAACATGGATACCAGAAGTCCGCGGCACCTGCAAAAAATGAAAAGTTACTGGCTAAAATATGGGAAGGCTTGAAGGATCATGGATTCTGGAGTACGGTAACACAATAAAGCAGATTCACCAACCAAGAAAACCCAACATAGTCAAAGTAACCCAGAGCATATAAATGTATATGCTTGTGTGCGTGCGTGTTCATAACTTCATATTTAAATTACACACGCGCACGCTAGCATCTCATAATCAGAAAGAGCAGAACTCACATTTTGGGAACCATCAGGATGAACTTTAGTTTTAGCACTCGTATCAACTTCCTTTGTTTTTCCATTTTCTTGAGCACTGTCTTCGTTCAAACCACTCCCACAAGTTCCTTTAGATGTAGAACTGGCTTTTTCTGGTTTTTGACCATCTCCACGAGCAGGATCCATGTTTTCTTTATCTTCACAAGTTAATTCAATGTTCATGTCTTGATCAGATGACGGAGAAACTGTAGGTTCTTTTTGAATCTCTGTCTCATCAAATTTCACATCTAAACGAGATAACTCTTTGCTCAAACTAGAAGTTAAGTCAACCCCATGTTTTTTGTCGCCCTTCACATCTGATAAAGGAGACAACAAATCACGGGTTCGTTTTTTTAAAATGGATGGGGTGCCAGCAAAGGTTTTAGCAGCACTACGAAGTAAGACATCGGGACTATCATCCCTTCGTGGTGAATCCCATAACCTAAATGGACTGATGCAATTCAAGGAAGATATCATGAATTGACGGATACCAAGCGGACTATACTCTTGCTGCATATCACTACCAGATTGTATAAGATCACAGCTGAGAAAAGGAATGTCGAGGCTAGGAAAACGGGGTGGCTCATAGCATAAAGCTCCCGAATCCTCCTGTTCACGGGGTGGCTCATAGCATAAATCTCCCGAATCCTGCAGCTCTGCAATGACCTTTGGCTTTTCATCCAATTGAGAAGATTGTACAGCATCTGAACCTGAAGTGAAAGTATTTACTGGCACTAGTATGGAGGCCTCCTTCACATATATTTGTTCTTGATGCTCTTTATTATCCATTCCATTGTCAAGAGAGTTGGCAGCATCACTTGCGTAGATAAAACCATCATGCACATTCGTGATAAATTCTTGCCCATTAGAGCATGCAACTAACTGAGTTGGTACCCTATCAACAAGTGAACTATCATCAGATGGAAGCAGTACTGGTGCAGAGGCAAAAGGTTGACAGCATGATGTCGCCAAGACACTATTCTTTGAAGGATAATATAAATGTGGGGCTGAATTCCCATCGGCTTCATGTGCGTGAGAGTTTTTAGCAGAACATGTCCCTTCACCCAGATCAACCATATTTGAGCCTTCAGAGACATGTTTGGATGAAAAATACCCATCATTTACTGCATCAGGAAACAATATCCTGCAACATTCCTCATCAGACATCATTATGCAGTCCGGTTTAGAAGCAACTGCAGTTATGTTGTCCATAGAAGGATGATATGGGGCATCCACCATTTCATGGATTGCATTTGATGCTATACAATGAGCCGGTAACTTTGATGATTCCCTTCCCAATTCTATTGGAGATGAATTTGGAAGCTCCCGTAAATTATATTGGTAGTCCCTGGTTGCAGAATCAATATTTTCATCCACAAAATTTAGATGAAGAAAATCGGAACTGCAGCCAACTTCACAAGGAAATTCTGGAATGGAGAAATTAACATCTTCTAGAGATGGGCAATAATATTCCAAAGTTGTTGGACTTGAACATCGCTTAATTCCAATACTGGACTCTTCTACACGATGCATTTCTCCTCTATTATGCATATCTGGATTCCCCATGTCACTTGCAGACTGAGAGCAACCCAAAATATTTTGTTCTTGACTGCAACTGCATTCTGATATTTCTTCTACTTCTGTTGCACATCTTGCACCACCCTCTTCTTTGACTTGCAACCTTGAGGAAGACGAAGGAATCAGTTGATTTGGATGTCCAACAAGAGGAAGGGCTTGGAACTGATCTAATAGACCTGATGCCAAGTAAGAGTCCAATTTCTTCTTCACGGAACTATTCCAGTGATTTTTAATAGCATTGTCTGTCCTGTTAATCAAGCAGTAAACAAAAATGTCATAATTCACATTGGATTGAGGTATTTTTATAGAAGCATCTGTTATCTCTTCGAATGATCACAAACCTTCCGGGCAAGAACTTTGTCAGCTCTGCCCATCTGTTACCATAAATCTGATGGGCTTGAATCAATGCCAGTTCTTCTTGCTGAGTCCATGCCTCTTTGTTTATGTTAGGATTAAGATGATTGTGCCACCTAGCATTGATACATCAGACCCACACCTCAATTTTCTTTCCAACATATAATATGAAAAATGAAAGCAAATTTGATTGCAACTCAAGAAAAATGAATATATCGGCAAAAAGAATTCGTGCAACTATGAAATATTTGAGAATATGAACCCTGGAAGTTAAATGCATAATGAACAAACAAAGCATAACCTCTAGACTCACCTTTCTCTACATTGCTTTCCAATACGTCCAGGTAAATGATGGGCAATCGTTGACCACTTCTTCGGCCCATATTGGTTCACCAGTTCTATTATTTTTTCATCCTCCTGTTTAATTTTAATCAAACAAACACTTGTTCTCAAAAGATAATCTCAAATACTACATTCCAACTCGTAAAAAGGTTCTTCCATTAGAGAGCATAAATTGACAAAAAGTAATCAGACGGTACCTCTTTTGACCATGGACCTTTAACTAGTTCCGGATTTAAGACTTTCTGCCACCTATGGAGGCACTGAACATCCGTCCGATCTTTAAAACACTCAGCTACAAACACACAACACATTAGTAAATAAGAAAAAGTACACTACACGTACATTGAACAAGATAGATTTGAAAATTATTTCAAGTCCCATATGGTGCTTATATAGGTACAGGATACGCCAAAAGTCTTACCAATTTTCTTCCAGTTCTTTCCTTTGAAACGCTGAACTGCTTTCCGCAATATCTCATCCTAATCAACACAACATTTCATTCTTAAACTAAGAATCAAACTTCAAACTCAAAACATAGGAATAAACTACACGTGGAAAAAAAAGCTAAAGAACTAAAAACAATAAGTCACCTCCTCAGCAGTCCACTGGCCTTTCGTGGATCGCCTTGCAGGACCAGTTGTTCTTCTGCAATAGAATTTCTAAACATCATTCAACAATTTACGGGAAAAAACTACCGTCCTTAAAATTTAACTAAACAAAGTACAATTGACAACAACTCATATATTCTTCAATCCAATTTGAAAAAAAAAATAGTAAAGAATGACAGAACTTGGAAGAATTACCCATGAGGAGGCCGATTTCTTTGTGCAGGATCGGTTAACCCATCCACAGAAGAAGAAATTGATCTATTACTTTCCATTTTTCTTTGACAAACAACAAAATCCGCATAACCAACACTTTGGCCTCCAATTCATTATTTTCTTCCTCCCTAATCAACCCTCTCAATTCCGCTCTCTCCACACAACAAATTCAAAACCTATCAACAAACGAAAACTCGATCAGAATTATAACCAAAAAAAGCAATCTTTACATAAACCCACTAGTTTTTCAAGAATTAAAATTCCCTCAACTCAATAAAAGAAAAGATTTGAAATTTATAGCAATAACACAAGAAAGACATTTTCTTTAAAACAAGGTTGCATTTGGGTTGTCAATAAATTCAAAATTCTACATCTTCGAACACTGTTTAAATGGATTCAACGAAAATAAACGCTTCGATTCAAAATTGAATATTTCCGACCCACGAGGCACATACCAAAGTCAGAGAGATCAATACGGTGCGCATTTGTGGAGCAAAGTGAATAGAAAGGAAGAGAAGTAGAGAGAGATGTTAGAGAGAGAGAGAGAAGTATTTGATTTCAAAAATGAAGGGGCGCACACTTAAGAAATTCAAACCCTATGGGTTAAAGGTCGAGCAAGTTTGGTTGATGTAGAAAGAAATTAATTTAAGCCGTCCGATTAAGGTAGTTGTTTTAAAAAACTTCAACGGCCAAATTGTGTACATGGTTTTGTTGCTTGATTTGGAAGGTAGGAATAATAAATCTTAAATGATGTCAGTTTGCAGTTTCTAAAATGGATTTATTTAGAATTAACCTTTTTAAGAAATGCAATTATAAAAATGATATGTCAAAGAGATAAAATAATGTACATATATATATATATATATATATATATATATATTCTCAATACATAACATCAGTTTGGCCCGTTTTTAACATAAAACAAATACAGCAGAAACAATACTGATGTTATACAATATGTACACTGGTATTTGACATATATACATCGAGTTTCAAAATCCAAGAAAACTGGAGTCAACCTGTTGGCGGATTCACGGACCACGATCTGCAACTTGAACTGGATCAACCGCCTTTCTTTCTAACGTTGCTCTACAAAAATGTTTATTATAGCCACATGAGTATATATAGATATATACTCAGTAAGTGCAGCACACTTACTATAATAAATTAGCATACGGACATATTAATGTTTTATTAAACAATAGGAAATATCCTAACTTTATCTTCCTTTCAATAATTCTTAATACATTATTAAAGGTCCACCCAACTTTTCTTTTACTACTCTTAATTTTTAATATACTAGGAAATGTCCTACTTATATCCTGTTCAGTAGTGCTGAACGATGTTGATTGGTCGGCTAACCATTTTAACCTGAATGGTTTAGAGAACGGCCTTGGTTGCCTGTTTTTCTTGTTCGTTTCTATAATTAAATAACTTCCTTAATCCTTTTCCTTTGATATTCGATAATAAACTCAATCATAAATAAATAAACCACATTTCCAAAACATATAAACAACATAAATCAACCATATGTCAATAATATGTTATCAACATATATGCAATCATAAATCAAACATATACCAATCACATGTGTGCAAATGCAAAAATGCAATTCACACAATGTATGCCCCAGGGTCTCATTATCATATCTCGAGCCCTTGCTCGTCAATCTCAATATATGTGCCGGAATATCAGACTTGGTTCGATTTCGAGTATAACTCGATATTCACAATCATTTTAATTTTTTTTCAATTCCATCTGGCACATTTATCAGTAGGTAATGCCTCTAATTTTCTCTTTTCTTTTTTTTATTTTTCTCATCCTTTCATTTCATCTTTTCATCTCCATTTACGGCCAATGCTCTTGAAAATACAATTTATGGAATGCAAATCTATAAAAAAATTCATAAATAAACATCTCACTTTTACTATTCCTTTATGCGTATTTACTGTTCATTTATACGTATTTATCATTTCTTTCGCACGTATTTACTATTCATGTGCTTACTATTCATACTATACATCACTGTTCATTACTATTCATACTATTCCTTACTGTACATTATTATTCATACTATTCATTAATGTTCATTTCGTCTAATCATATGGAACTATCATAAAGTAAGTAAGGGCACCTACTTTACTTTCATCTATACCTAAGCACAATTTCACCCTCATTCTAATTCAATAAGCATAATGCTTCCTTATAATTACACCCTTCATTACTCAATAGCAAAAACATATTATGAGTAAAAAGGAAAGCACTTACCATCATCAACTGTAATTCATGTAATTATAAACCTCACTACATAATCATGTACTATGCCTTAACTGCACAAGCTTATCATACACATATCAATGGTAAAAATAACCCACTTACCTTACTCCAGCAATTGGCATCACCTTCCATTCTCAATCAAGCTTCTCAGCGTCTTTCCTAACACAAGTTTCCAAGAAATTCTTCATGAATCATTCACACCAAGTTTCTAACACTTCCAATTGACCTAGGTTCATTAATTCCACATAGGTTCATTAATTCATCACAAAACCATAATTCATAATTCTGCCCTTACTTATAATAACACCGAATATATGAAAGTACATAGAAACAAGAGCATACCTGATATATCATATGTTTTTCCATCAGCATTCAGTTGTTTTGGCTAAGGATAACTTTTCATTCAATCTCTAGGGTTTCTATCTTTTCTCCCTCAGTTTCTATAATTTTTCTATGAGAAAATGAAGGCACATAATGAATCTAGCAATTTAAAACAACATGGCACGACCTATTTAACCTCGGCATGACCTAATTCCACTAAATGGCACGTCTCGTGCCCATTATAGTATGCCACGGTCCACTCTCTTCAAGGCACGTCCCGTACCATTATTTCTCAACCATAGCACGGGTAACATGCATACATACACCTCATACTTCATTCTAGTTTTGGTTTGAATCTAGGTAAGTTATCATCCCTTCCCTTCCATTCCTGTTTTTCTCCAAAACCCTAATTTTCCAGCCCTCATAACTCTTCTGTTTTAGCTTCAAATCGAGCAAATGATGGCTCGTTGGGAAGCTTGAGATGTCTACTACCTATTAATAATTATGTTTTATGTTAAATCATGTATTAGGGGCTCAAAATTCATGGTATAAGGGCTACCCTGCATAGTGATGAGTTTGGGGCTTTGCGCAAACATGGTTTTGCTTGCATTTTGTTGCTTTAGTAAGCTTAATTAGAGTCTATTGGAAGTGTTTAGAATGTTGTTTCAATGGGTGTTACCATTTGAGTAAGTTTTGAGAATAGTTAGGCAAATTGGTTAGTTCGGAAGAGGAGAATTGGAACTAGGATAATGAAGTGTGTTGGGAGAGTAATGATCATCTAAATATACCTAAACAAATTTGTCTAGGACAATAATGGAATTTAGGTATGAGAGAATTAAGAATGGTGGTGGTAGTTAACATATTTAATGAAGAGGTTTAAAGGAAAAAGGGAAAGAAAAATGAGATCAATGTAATAATGCATTCATATAAGTAATCCACATTCATATCACATAAATTGAATGAATATAAATTGATGCGAATCTATAATGTTCATGATAGGGAATTCGTATCGCAGTGGGTACAGTTCACAATCGAGCCGCTAGGTGCTTTTGGCGAGGTAAGTAACACGAGCGCAACTTATCCCTATACGTGTATGTTCCTAAATGTGAAATGGTTGTTTGGTTGATAATGAGTGTGCTGATCATGCATTGTACTTGTATGAGTTGGCATTATTGGATGATTGACTATGTTGCTTCATATGATATGGATTGCTTGAATTGATAATGAGTGTATGATATTAAAGCTTTCCTAATGTGCTTTACGTGTTGAACATGAAATATGTTATTGTGCTTGTGGGAATCCTTGAATGTGACAGTGATATGAGTATGAACTAGCAAAAACTGGATGATTGTTGATATGGCATGTGGATTATGTTTAATGGATTGGAGTTGTGTTGCTATTTGAGATTGCTTGAAGCTTGATGTGGCTTGAATTGTGATTATGGCATGAATTGGTTGACGAGTGCATAATTGCTTCCATAGGAAAATGCACATAACATTCATGCATTGGGGCTCATAGGTGGGCAATTATAATGAATTAAAGGGTTTATAAGTGGGCAAATGTCTATTGACACTAAAAAGAATAAAGGGCTCATAAGTGAGAAAAGATGAGGGAGTGGTTATGGGCTCCTAGGGGAGCAAATTACGAGTATTATATAACACATGCTACACCGGGGCACAAGTGGTAAGATGCTCAGGACACCTTAGGATGTACGAGTGTGCCAAAAATTATGGGCGCATAAGTGCACATATTATTTGGATACAATTTATTTATAACCGATAGTCCAGGCCGATGAGGCCCATTTGAAAACGTCAAGATTTGGGGCACTAGGGTGCCAATTAAATATAAAATTGAAATGGGAACATGGGTGATCATGTTAAGGAATGCATTAGATGGCATGCATTCTCATTTTTCCTCATGTTACATAAATGTGCATGGTTAAATATGATGGAAGTGTGTTGGCATGATTTGATTATGTTGAGAATGTGAATATAGCTTGTGGATATGCATATTGGTTATGGTTAAGTGAAGCCATGATGCGTTTGGATGTTGGTATATGTTTATCCATAGTCTGTGTAGTTATGGATATGAGGTTTAATTGTGAATGGAAGTAGATTTTGCAATGTTGTATGTTTGATAATGTGGAAATTGAAATGGTGAAGTATCAAGCGGTTGGTGTTGAGTATGCTAGCCATTTGTTTATGATGATGAATAAAGATGGTTTGATGTCATGGTTATGTGTAGTGTGGTTCTGTGGAGACTTTCAATTGTATGTTTGACGTTCGTTGAGGTTTCATGTGGAAATGTGGTATGAAATTAAGATGAAATAGCTTGAGACCTGCATGTGAAGTGTGAATGTTGATTGGGAGTTGTTTGGTGCATGAAATGTTAAGTGTAAAGTGCTGAATTTGAAGTGCCACAAATATGACCCTAGTGTCACGAACGTGACACCTCTTTTGAACGCCATTTTTCTCTTAAAAATGAGTGTCACATATGTCACGAATGTGACACTACTTCTGGAACCTATTTTTCAACTTTCAAGGGGTGCCACGAATGACACCAAGGCATCACGTTCGTGACTCAATTCGCGACCAAGGAGTCACAAACGTGACCCTAGTTCTGGACTCATTTGTGCAACATTTATATGGGTCACAAACGTGACACCTTGAGTCACGAACGTGACCCTCATTCTAGAGAAAATTATGCAGGTTCAAGGGGAGTCACAAGTGCCATTTGGGACCACCATTCATGACCTAAGGTGCCACAAACGTGGTGTCCATTCTGGTCACCAATTTCATTCGAGTGAGCGCCACAAATGCACCATTTTCATGAGTCACAAACATGACATTATGAGTTACGAATGTGACCAGGCTACTGTCCATATTTTCCTTCAAATATTATGAGTCATAAATGGTAACTTTTAAGCATCGCCATTCATAACATAAGTGCCACGAACGTGTGCATGGTCTGGCTTAAATCTTTGTGTGCAAATGTGTTCATTTTCTTCCATACTTCATAACTTAATTATGTCCTTAATGATGTACCATTGTTCCATGCCAATTGCTTTAGAAAATCTTCATGTTGTACATTGAAACTTAGATAAAAGCAAGTATTTGAAATGAACTCATAATTGCAAAGTTAGATACTAACCCAATAGAGGAGAATGTATGAATATAAATGGATTTGATATGCATTATTGCTCTATCACATGAATGTTTTGAATGCTTGTGTGGTTATACGGTGGATTAATTTTTGGTAATGTGAGCTTATATACATCTATATATCTTGAGAAGTTATTAAGCATGGTACAAAACATATGGATATATGTGAATGTGATTTTGATAAGGAAAGTTGTCCATTTAGGTAAGTGTTGCTTATTGAGTTTCACGACTCATGCATTTTATGCCTGCCATATGGCAGGGCTTGAGGGGATACGACGAAGGGTGGAAGCTGTTTTTTTCACCGACTATTTTTTGGAAGAACCCAAGGACCAAGGTGGGCCGTGCACTAAAGTCTATTTTGAACATGTCATACATTTAATTGTATTAAACATTTTAGTGCATTTTGTGAAACCCATTTTTGCTAAGTTCATTTTTCCATAATCTGATTTTTCGCAACAATTTTTTTTACGAGACAACAATTTAAAATCATCATTCATAATTTCAAAGAGACGAAATATCATCTGTGATATATATAAAACCACCGTGGCATACATGCATTCTTTTTAAACCGGTCAAATACAAAATGATAATAATATCAGAGTGCGGAAAACGAGGTTCACGGTTTAAAACAATGCAATTGCCGAATAAGTCTATACTACCCTATGTATGGCTATACAAAAATCAAAATGTGTAAGTCCAAAATGTATCAGGATGCCGACCTAGCCCGCCTCGTATCACACGTCTAGCTCCGCTCCAAAAGTGGTCCCAGCTGCTACTGACGATCTGCACAGAATCTAGCAATGACAGGTGAGTATATTTTTCAATACTAGTAAGTTTTCCCTTAGCGTCTCTACATGCCGGGGTGCAGGGGAGACATCAGCCATTCCGGCCTTATTCCCCCTCAAACAATAATGGCGCCCTAAAGCCATTCCACAACAATCATACATAACAATCAGACAAGTGTTATCGACCTCAATTTAAGTGTTCTTATTCATCAAGAAACCATTCTACATCACTAAGATTCATTAGGTATGAGTTAGGATGTTATTTTGGTCTATTTAGGTCTTACTGCCCCAGAATAACGTTCATTACACAGGTGGTAACGTTCATTATTCAGGGCAGTAAGACTAACGTGGATAAGTCCCAGAATAACGTTCATTATGGCCAGTAACGTTCATTACCTCAGCCCTAATGAACGTTACCCTGCTCTGCAAAATCTGCACAACTCAACTTAAGTTCAATCCATGCATAATTATTGTCCAATTGT
>CANYCX010303086.1:0-26984 GCA_948193385.1 Breynia disticha f. nivosa
TGAGGACATTCGCCAGGTATGCTATTATTATAACAAGCTAGGCCATCGCGTCCGACATTGTTGCACAAAATGGAAAGATGAGACGATGAGAGCCTCCGGGAAGAGTGGTGATGGAGATAGTCTAGAAGGAAATAAGGCTAACAGAGGTCGAGATGGGGATGGACAGATTAGGAGTATTATCTCCAAAGATGAGGGAGATGCTCAGGCAGCAGCTCTGACCCAAACACATATATAGGTTGTGACCCACAATGAAGCTATGGCCAATATTGGTGATAGTTCTGGTAAGCTTCCTATACCCATTTATGTTGTGAGGATATGTGGTGTGTTATATGAATTGTGTTATGTTTTAAGAATGAATGAGAAATTCCTTATTTTTATCTACGAGTTAATAAGAGCTGAATACGAAAGGAAAGAACTAATATATAAACATAATGACCAAAACAAATAAGAGTAAAAAAAATTTAGAACCTAAGGAGGGTAGTGACCTTAGGTTGGGGAAAAAGAACAGTGTATACGAGAGAAAGATATCAAAGAAGAAGAAAGTTGGTTGATCACTTATTGATTTTATTGAGAGACTATGGAAAATAAATTGAGGATTGGAACTATTGAGTATGAACATTAAGGTTGCTATTGATCGTCCTTCCTCTTGAAGGTAGTGCCAGAGTTGTATTTCATATATGGAAGTGATCCTTTAGCTTCCTGTATAGCATTATTGATCAAGGGTATGACATTCCTTGCATTTTTCACACATGTTTTGCATCTTTGCATTTTCTTCTTATGCGTACGTATGCAAATCACATTTCTTGTTTACCTACCTTGGGACTGTCATTACCTGATAGATAGGGCACCGCAAACATAGATATATATTTGAAAGAGTTAAAGGAGAAAGAGTTTTAGAGCAAATGAAATAAAACAATTATAATAATGAGACGTGCAGATCATATCAAATAAGTATAAACTTTATTTGTAGATGTTTTGAGTAATTGTATGTCGAGAGAAATAGACTTTTATAGGATGCAAGATGGTGCCAGAGTTAGTGATGTGAAAGGTGATTTATATTGAGTGCATATTATGAGAAAATGGGTATACGAAGATGTTATAGTCTATGAGCATATGGAATATACCAAAGTGGAACCTATGGAAAGTACACTAAGAGTTAGAGTGGAAATTAAATCATAAGGATGTGTTCGGGCATTCGTTGGAATACTCGATGAATAGGGGTCTATGGAGTGAGAGTTGATGTCAGAATTGACAATAAAGGTTCAATGTGGTAAAGGCATATTGCCTAGAAATGGATGATATGAGAGTGTTGGAAACTTATGGATGTAGAGACGCCCTTAAGTGAAAAGTTACAAGAGGAATACTTGAGTGATTAAAGTGTATATGAAGCGTAAGGCTTCGCCTTGACTATTACTATGAGTGTAATGAGCGTGTTGAACCCTTATGGAAAGAGGTTGAAAGTGAGCATATGAGGTTAAGTAAGTTAAGTTGATTTGAAACCTAACTTGCTTCAAATTTTGGGGACAAAATTTCTTAAGGAGGAGAGTTGTAACGCCCCGAAAATGCCACCAAAATTCAGCGGAAAAAATAAAATGTAAAACATGCAAAAACCTGCAGGAAATTGGCAACCCTGTGGCTGGGAACGGCCACAGGAATGGCCTAAGAGGTCGTTCCCTGGCCGTTCTCCACCAAAAGGCAGACTCACCAGAGGGAACCGGCCACCCAAATGGCCATAGGCTATTCCACTAGCCATTCCAAACTTCAGGGCTTTAAAAATAGACGCGTTTTGATGAGAGGAGAGAGAGCAAAACACTTCCCTTTCACATTCTTAGCAAGGAAACCTAACCTAGATGAGTTCTAGGGTTCTGCTTTGATTCTTAGCGAGGTAAGCTCCGAATCTTTGTGAAAATTGCACAAAAATGAAGTGGTTTTGGAATGGTTTTGTGACGCTTTTATGATTATCCATAATGGCAAACATATTAAGGTTATTATTGTGGTTTTGTGAGGGTTTGGTTAGGTAATTAGGGATTCTTTGGAATTCTGAATTAGAACATAGAATTGAGTTTGAAAATGTGTGTGATAAGCAAAATGTGACTTATTTTGTGTAGAAAGTAGTGCTCAGAACTCGGGGCAAAGTTGAACTGAGAACCGATTACGCGAATTTGTGAGGTAAGTGCATTTTAATGCTTACTATAATGAGTTTTGCCTTTGTATGGTTTAATTTATGTGATGTTGATGGAATTGACATGAGTTTGTGTTATTGTTTACGTGTTGTATGAAATTGGTGGTAGTAAATGCATTTTGACACTTACTAATGTAATATTAGCTTGGGTTGGGTTACTTATATGAATTATATGTCTTATGTGCTAATGTGATGTTGGAAAAATATTCTTGAAAGAATGGTATGCTTGAATTATATTTATATAGAGTTCATGAAAGTTGTATGAGTGTTTTTGGCATGTTTGAATGTGTTGAAAATGGTAAAGTGTATGGAAACGTTTTACGACAAATTGCATGATTATGAGTACTTACATTTAGGAGTAAGTCGTGGATTACATTGTGTATGAACTGTATGGTTATGCACTTATGAACATATGTGTTATGATTTATAAGAGGTATAATGTGAAGAATGGAATGGTTTACATGTGAAGAATGGAATGGTTTACATGTGAATAAGTATGGTGATGGTTAGTTTATATGTATGAATATGGAAATGATGATTTGATGCTTGTGTTGTTGGATATGAATGTTGATTTGAACTTAATAAAGTGTGTTGAAAAATTGAGGTTTGAAATGCTGGTGATGTGTTGGAAAATGCTAAATATGTATGTGTTTGGTTGTGCAATGTTCTATGTGTTAAGTTGCTAAATTTGCTAGACAAATCGAGTTAGAACGGGCTGGGGAATGGCCAGGCAAGCTGTTCTAGTCGTAGTTGAAGGTAGCAGGGGCGAACGGCCTTGAGAACGGCCAAAAGGGCCGTTCCCATGGCCGTTCCATTGCTATTGACAGGCTAAATTTTGTGAGCTTATGGTTGATATGTATTAACATGTTTTGAGTGTTAATTTATGATGAAAAGGTTCTATAGAAATGTTTTTTGACAAAATGTTAAAGGAACTGGGTAAATTGAAGACTTGGATTGTTTGTTTTTTATGTGATTCCTTAGAACATTGTGTGGATTGAGCTTGATATGTTGCGAATCCAAAAAGGTGATAGTAAAATAATATGGAAATGTTTTTATGGTTGATCAATGTTGTAAGATTGGTTTGAGTATAATTAAGTTATGTAACGAGACTTATGTCTTGTATGATTGGTGAGTTACTTAAAAGTAAATAAGTATGAAAAGGAATGTGTTTATAAGTAAATGATGGAATAAACTTGATATGTTAGCTTATGAGTTGTGGTGGCTGTCATTGCCACAAGTTGGCATTTTATGGATAATGTGATAAAGATGATTGTGAAGTTGTTCAAATGGAAGTATATGATGTGCTAAGTGTTAAAGGTTCCTCAGTAAATGGCTTATGAATTGTGTGATTATATAATTGAAAATGATGTGTTGAATTAAGTTTACTTTGTCATATGTATAAGATGAATGTTCTTTATTGGTTATGTGATGAACTCTCTTTGAGTTACATAAGTGTATGTTGGTTTATGCCACTAGTTTGGCTATATGAGCATGTTGGATTATGTGTGATATGGACAATTTTTGGAACATTCATGTGCATGTGTTTTGAGAAAGTTTGAGACAAATTGCATGGAGTTGCATTCATATATATACCATTATGGTGTTGGCATGAGCACGTTGCATGTTCACACATTGAGATATACTAGAGCTTATGGCTCACATGTGGTAAAATGGGGGTTTCTACCCAAATTTGAGATCACATGAGCGAGTGTCTCTTGATTTTATCTTTGAGAGGGGAAAGTCCCCTAGTGTTATTTGTGTCAAACGAGAGTTCGATGCCGAGCGAGAGCTCGAAGGAAAAAGTGGGCGAGAGCTCAACTTGTGTGTGTAAAAAGCGGGTTTTGGCCCAAGATTTGAGAACACAAGAGTTTGACTCTTGATGTTATATTTGAGAGGGATTTATCCCTAGTGTTTATACCGAGCGAGAGCTCAATGGAAAAAATGGGCAAGAGCTCGACTTACGTGTAAAGAGGGGCTGATGCCTATATGCGCGCAACGAGAGTGGACTCTCTCAAGAGATTTTTTAGGCTCCAGAGCATGGCATTTGTGTGTGGTTGCACTAACATGTGCATTGGCATTTCATTTTCATTCATTGCATACTTGACATCGATCTCATGGAAAATGAATGTGTGTGTTATGGTTAGGATATCAGCATGAATTGTAAATGAATACCATGTGCTCTTGTATGCGTAGATGGAATGTGTATAATCTTGTATGGTTATTTATTACTATAATTGTGCTATATGTTTCATGTGAAATTGTACATGTGTTGAGATTTGAGGTTCATTTGTGTTGGAATGATAATGGTGTGTGTGTTAGTTATATAGAGGGACACAATTGGGGTCCTAAAGGAATGTGTCTTAAAGGTAGTCTTGATCTAATCAAGGCTATAGTTACTTGTTCTTCCATTCCATATACACGACCATAAAGGAGAAGAGGTAAAAATCCAATCTTTTTATTAAAGCTTTGATTTTTATTAATGCGTCTTTGATTTTATTGCATATTATGTTGTTATAGTTATTATTATGTCATCCTGCACAAATTTTCTATGTGTTTTTTGGTTTATATTTTTCTTGCATAGGTTGTAGACACGTAGAAATCCTAACATTTTAGCTTAGTGCTTTTAATTTACTTTGGTTCGATAGTTACTTCAATTGTTTAATTTTGTAGTCTATACCTTAGAAATTCAACCATAAAAGCTATCCATTAACTCCTAAATTGTTAAGCGATTTGAAGCTCACTTTTGAATTGAATTTTGTCGTTTTCAAAACATACTAAGTGTAAAGCATGTCAATAAGCAAAAAATTAGTGCAAACATTTTGGTAACCATAGTTGGAGATATGGCAAAGCAAATGATAAGAGAAAACATAGCTCTAGACGATGTTGCCCAGGAAGCATAGTCTATGCCAAGGAAAAATTTAAGGCCAGTGGCTAAAACTCTGAATCTAACACACATACTAATCACTTATGGTTCAAGTCATACTTTGCTAGCATCAAAAAATGAAATGGTAAAGGTAGTGATGAGAGTGTGGGTAGTTGATTTAGATGGTTCAATATGGTTGAATGAACCACAAATAATGAAAGATGTTATTAAATTTATAAAGGAAGAATTTTTTATTGTATGTTATTATGATATGTGTGGTAGGAAGCAACAATCTGAAGGAGGGGCGAGGGTGAGTGCTAGAGTAGCACATTTGGCCTTTCGACAAAAAAGTTATACATGTACATAAACACTTACCTAAATATTGTTTGTATTTATTTGGCTAAGTATATTTGATTGATTGTGTGAAAGTGATAAAATGCGTTAAAAATAATGTTTGATTGATATGAAATGAGTTATAAATTTCGTTGATGAATTGTGTTGTATATTTGATTGAGAATGGATGGTTGATTGAATGTGATTGTTGGAATATTTGATTTCATGAATGGATGAATCGTGATGTGTGTTTCTTTTGAATTTGATGAACTTATGATTTGGATTAAATTTGATGAATTATTATTGAGGATGTGATTGATGATGATTTGATAAGTGATGATGTTAGCAAATGTGATTTGCATGGAATACATGATATTATGGTGGTGGATTATTGAGAAATGTGTATATGAGTATATATTTGTGTTCATGAAAATAAATAATGAGCATATTTTTTTGAATATAAGACATGATTTGATATTGTTAATTCATAATGTACATACTCATACATGCATCATATTGCACATTGCATTAAAGGTGCCAAGGGGTGTATAGGCACGTAGAGGCATCAATGGATGGGGAGGAAGGATAATGGTTACCAATTGGTACATTGGCATCGATAGTATAGCTCAATGCATGAAATATCATATAGAGGTTCCAAGGGGACACTAGGTTTGGGTGCCAATGTAACATTCCTATCCTAAATCCCCATAATTAGTAAATAATTAATGAAAGTAAGTTTAAATGAACATAAAACACATTAAAAAATGTTAAACTACAAAATAGGACAGTACTGGAGAAGGCAGAAAAGAAGTTATGCAGAAAACTATAGAAAATGCTAAGTTTTAGCCTGTAACATAGGGGCGTGCTGATAGCACAAGGGCGTGCTCACTGGAGAAGTGATGAGCACGAACATTTCAAGTAAGAGCACGATCAAACTTTCTGGAAAAGGAAATGTCAACATGATGGGTATTTTGAACACCACGATGGGCGTGTTTGAATAACACGAGTCATGCTGATCAATTAGTGGGTCGTGTTGAGGTGTAAATCATGCAAGAAAGTTGGAAATCAAAGTATGAGTTGGCACATGAAAAATGGCATGAGGCGTGCTGATGGGAACATGGTCGTGCCTCTCAACAGAATAGTACTTAACTTAAAAAGACTTCATTTATGCAATTTAAGTGAGAGAAAGTCGAGAGAGGTTGAGAGAGAGAGAGAGTAAACCTAGAGAGTTAGAGAGAAGGAGAGTGTGAGGTGAAATCGAGCATAAAAACAACAAATCAAATCCTAGGAGTAAGCTGGATAGCGATATCCTAGACGATATTGTAAAACTACAGAGGTAATTCTTCATAAATACTAATTTAAGTATAATTTTATAAAGAAACTAAGTTAGAAGTTATTAGGATTAGTTTTAAAGCATGCA
Organism: Breynia disticha f. nivosa; assembly: GCA_948193385.1. Lineage (NCBI taxonomy): Eukaryota > Viridiplantae > Streptophyta > Magnoliopsida > Malpighiales > Phyllanthaceae > Breynia > Breynia disticha. The sequence continues at coordinate 6,799 of CANYCX010303086.1, forward strand.
TATTATTGTATTCTAGAATTGATTGTGATGAGGGTTTGTATAAATGGTTGTTTAGTACAACAGGTTAGATCGAGGCAGAGTTCAGGCTCGTATCAGTCTGAGTACTTCATTTAGGGGGTGAGTAATCTAACTCACCTTTTGGCTAAATTAAAATATGACTATAAATTACTATGGATTGTGAATGATTGAATTACGAATTACGAATGCTTATAAATTGTGAATATGATTGAATTGTGAATGATTGTGAATTTATGAATATAAATTTGAAATGAAATGATGATATATGCGTATGAATTAGATTGATACAAAAATGAGGATATATGTGAAAGAAATATGAAAGGGAGGTGAATTGATGTATATTAGATTGAAATGAAACAACTATGTGAAATCTGTAATGAAATGTGAAAAAGGCACGTGAAATATGTTCATTGATTTTCATATTTGAATTGATGATATGTGAAATGATATGATAGGGAAAGGTGATAAATGATCGGTCATTTGAAGATGGAAGTAGAGAGACAAAAGTTAGGTCCACGTGAAAAGGAGGTGGAAAAATGTTTTCAAAACAAAAGTAGGGAGATGGATGTTAGGAATTTATTATGAATGACAACGTACGAATAGCAATAGATGAATTGAAATGAAAGAAACTTAAAAAAGAAGTGATCAATTTAGTTATAGTTTTATAATTGATTATATAAACAATGGTTATATGAATTGATGTAATGATGATGATACGAATGGATGAACTGATTGGTAAAATGAATTAAAGATTACTCACTAAGCCTACTACTCAAGCAACTACGACTTTTGATTTTAGGTACAGGTACATAATTTGATAGGCATTTGTATTAGAGTACTGACTTGTGCTAGTGATTAGGTTGGACAGTTGCTACCAAGCCATTCTATCTTCAAATGATGCCATTAGGAGTTTGATCAGTTACATTTGCATGTTGATATGTTTTAGTCATACTTGAGTTAGTTTTAAGATGATAATATATGGCTGAGTTCATATGATATATTTATATGAACAGACAGATAGATATTGATTCTGATGTGTATATATGTTTTGATATATAATGCTTGTTGATAGATGAATTGAGTACTTGGTAGTTATGAGTATTGCATAAGTAAACTATGATGAAAACAGATTGATTGCAAGTTGATAATGAGGTGCAGACCTTCAGCGCAGGCCGTTCTAATTTTACACGACAACCATGTTGAATGAACACTGGACATGATTGATCAACACGAGGCCATGCCCATGGGTTGTTGATTAGCACGAGCCAGTCAGCACGGGTCAACACGGGTCGTGCTCCTACACTATTTGCCCATGCTGCACTTTTGTTTTGTTGAAATTCTAAATGTTTTATACTGCAATATATATGAATGTTGCCTAATAAAAATAAAGTGTGAGTGATGGAAAAAGTTTTTAATTATACATGTTTAAATATATATAATTAACATTAATTACGAATTACATAATTGATTAAGTGTAGGATGTTATAAACAAGGGGTGCACTAGGACGGGTGCATGAGTTAAAAGATCAAACGCACAATAATCCATGATTTTGGTACCCGCGGGTACAATGAATTAATGAAAATAAAATAAAAAATAATGAAAAAATATCTTAAACTTGCATCCATAAATTATTTAAATTAGTGAGATGTAATATTATGTGAAATAAAATGAAACAAAGTTTAAAACATTGAATGCATAAATGATGAAATATGGGATTTTATTAAGACTGGGTGATCATAATGATTATGAGAATTGATATTGATGTTGTGATGTGAGATGTGGTTGAAACTTAGGCTATTTAGTTTTCATGTCATATAGTGGAAGACATACAATGATACATAAAAAATAGCAAAAAAAGGTAAAACAAGTAAACATAAGCAATGTAATCAGGTAAAAATGTTACCCTTGAAGATTCAAATTTCAAATCTTTGAAGATAAAAAACAGAAACACCAAATTCAAAGAAAGGAACTGACATGCAAATCCACTCTATCACAAGACACATGTGGAACTGAGCTGAATGAAGGTGTTAGACTCCTTGGGGAATTTGACCAATGAGAGAGTTCTCTCTTTTGTTGAAAACGGATGGGGTTCTAGAACAAATGACAGCAAGACTAATGGCCTCTATTTAAATATGAGAGAATGCCCTAATTGGTTGATATATGATAGATTTTGTGTGATAATATTCACACCAATATCGTCCAATATATCCTTATGATAATCATGATCAATTCAAATATCTTCCATAATAATATGTAACTCATTTAATTTTATATAAGGAAAATAACCAATATGGTACTTCTTTTTCACTTCATGGTTGTTTTGTTGAGAATTTATCATTCTTAAGGTTAATCATGATGGAATAGATTTTAAAATTATAAGTTGACCATTCAACAGAATTGATGCACCACATTATTGAGAAATTAGGTCAAAGAAAATTTCTCTTTATTTTCTTTAATCACAGTCGTGTATTTGGTTATTATGGAGGTGTAGGAACTACTCTTGAGTGACTCTCGTCTACCTTCACACACATACCTACAAGAAAAAAGGGTAGTTATTTTTCCTTATGTTTGCCTTTAATTCACTCAACTTGAATAAAAAATCTATAAGTGTTTAAATGCTTAGAAATTTGGTCAGCCTTAAGAAGGAGCAAAATGTGTATGAACTTTTAAGCAACACTAAATTGATGATGAAGTGGTCTATTATAGACAACAATCCTAGTTCATCAAGGATTATATAACATTCCCATCCTAAAGTTCTATAACTAATAAAATGATTAACATAATTAAGGATAAATTAAAGAATATGTCATATTAATTATGAGTAGATATATAGTAGACAGTGAGTATAGATATATAAGAGAATTTTTGTAGAAATACATGGAGTACAAGGGGTGCAAGACTATGCGTAGTGGGCAATGCATGGTATCCACGACCATGGAACTACATGTTATGGCCAATAGAAACATGGTGTTAGCTACCACGTGTAGTTTTTACTAACCGCGCGTAGTTGGTAAAATCTAACACAATTTTGGAGAGGTTGGAACATGAAGCACGAGATGGATTTCTTAAGAATAAAAGGAAGCATAAATGAGGAAATGAAATAGAAGGGAAGAAACAGATAGAGAGATCAAGAGAAAGAGGTATAGTGAGATTTTGAGACGAAAGATAGAGAATTGTGAGGAATTTAGGTTAGAAATTGAGTTGAGAAACACGTGATTGATCGTAGGATCGAGTAGGTCATCAATTAGTACTGTCGATATAGGAAATCCCCACAGATAACTGTAATAATTTATTAATTTATATAGAATTTATTGCTAATTTAGCTTAGAGTTAGAAATTATTGATAATTGACAAAAATAGGGAATTGATAGAATTAGAATATGAGATCGAATTGCAAATAGGTACACAAAATATAGTGGTTTATATGTGTGTATATGTATATGTATATTACTGGTCGTGATTAATATGGTGGTTTTGATTTGGCAGTGATTATATATCGATCATATAGAGACATGAGATATTAGTGGAGTCGAGAGATTATTATTGGAGACAGAAATATATAGAGTTGCTTGATATGTGTTTTTATGTTTTTTACTTACAATTTTAAAATACGGTTATGTTTACAATCACAGTTCACATGATACGAAAACAGGAAAATGATCTAGTTTGAAATTATAGTAAATGAACGAGAATTGCTTATGTAACATTCTGGGAATTTTTCATCGTAAATTATGATAAATAAGTGTTTAAATATTAATATATAAAGGTTGATCAAAGGTTGATATAAGGTTGACACGAAACGATTGAAGAAAATTAGAGAAATGCTGGAATTGGGGAGTACGCGCAGTGGAAAGGAAAGTACGCGTGGTCGTTACCACCACGCATAGTTCACATTCCACCATGCGTGGATCCTGGTTTGGATGAAAAAAAATATAAGTTACGAACCATCGAGAATGGAAGAAATTTTCTTATACCTTATTTCATTCTCAGAGAAAAACAGGAGCAAAGGAGGCTGACGAAATAAAGATTTTATCAAGGAGAAAGTGATTTGGTTCTTTATTTCTTGCATCCTAAATTGATTAAGGTAAGTAAGGAAGGTTGATGGTTTGGTATTTTCTGAATATTATGAGATAAATGGATGATTTTAATTGCTGGAATTTATAAATATGAACTAAGATTGAACGTTTGCATATGAGGGAAGTGTTAGGATAGTTTTGGAGGAAGAAAGGTTGATGAAAGAGTGGAAAACTTAGTATTTAGTTCAGGTTTACAAATGGTTGATGCTGAATTAGAATTCTTGCTAATTCTTATGTATTGAATAGAAATGGTTGCTGGAAATATTTGGGATTAAGTGTAGGGAGTTGAATGATTTAGAGATGGAATTGAGGAAGATTAGTTTTAGAAAAGATTGTTGAAAATGTTGACATATGGTCGATTTAAGGATGTCAAGTGAGGCTTTGATGATTCCTTACTTGGAATTTAATGTATGAATGAATTATTAATGTAGTGTATATGATTCCTTATGTACAGGGGGATCTTTACGCTGCTGAGTAGTTTTTGAGCCGGTGTTAGGTTCCTATTTTGCTTGATTTTGAGGTAAGTGTTCTTATGCTTACTAAATTGATTCGTAATTGATTTGGAATTACATTAATTAGGCAGAGGAAGGGTAGTTGGTCTATAATGAAATGATGAGTTTCTAGATGATTCATAGTGAATATGAGATGTTTGGTTTATCATTGTTATGAAATGGAATTGAATGGAATGAGGAATGTATGTCATAATTGACATTTGGTTGATTGTTTGCTTTAGTGTTATGTTAATGGAAATGGTATGTTTTGATTGAAATGGATTGTTTACCTGTGTGGTATACGTGATTGGATATTGACTGAATACCTATGTGGTATTATTTGATTTGCTCTGTGTGAGACGATATGAATATTATGCTATGTGCTTTGTTGTGTGCGTAATGAATGTCATTCGGCTGCTATGTGCTGATATGAATGTCATTCACATATATATATTCATATATGACATAAACATCTATGTGACACGAGCCTGTGTGGCAAATATGATTCCTGTGTGGATAAAAGATTACTGTGTGTTGTCCTGGACTTGCTGTGTGCTATTGTCCGTATTTATGAGCTTTGCACAGAGCTGTGTGCTTAGGCTATTTTTCATACCTCTGCTATGTGTGATAGAGGATTTCCAATGCTATGTGCTATGGTGTACAAAACCATGACATTCTGTGTGAATTTGCATTATCATTTCATTTCATACATTTACATTCACGTATGTATGATATATGATTGATCCTGTGTGGATACAAATACCTATGTAGTTCGTATTGATCTGTGTGATCTTACTGATGTTGTGTGCTAGTTTATTATAATGTTGTGTGCTATATTAAGATCGTATCGATCTAGATGAGTTATATAAACTTGTGTGGTTGATAGCTGTGTGATGTTTGATATCTGTGTTTGACTGGCATACGGGGATGCCTAGGGACAAGATAGATAAGCACGTCCTCGTGCTGATTTATACTTTCCCATACATATCATTTATGTTATAAAAGCTAAGAATACTGACTGGGTATAGTTTATACTCACCCCGTTTATTGTTTTAAATGATTGTGCAAATCGTAGGTAGCTGCTGTCACTAGATTACAGACTTAATCGGTGTTCTCCAAGCTTACGTCAAAGGTCGAGCTCTAGTTTACATTTTTTACATTTTGGTTTTGTACATATGTTGTACATTTGTATATACACGCAGGATTTTACTTTGAAATGTTTTCAAACTTATTTTGCTTCCGCTGGGATTTTGTTTTTTGTAAATGTAACAGATTGGGCCGAAATTTTATAAAACAAAGTGTATATATCTTTTATCTTTTCTCTCTCCTCTTATTTTCCTCTGCTTTTTTATTATTATGAAAAGATTATTGTTGATCATGTTAAAACGGAATTTAAAAATGAGCTTCACAACTTATGCTATTATTATTATAAAATAATTGATTACTCAATGAGCTTGCATCTCATAAAATCTACATTTGTATAAACTAATTGATTACCCAGATATCCACAGGTGGGTCATCTCCTTCTACATAGCATCTCTCTACTCCAGATATGATCATAGGACTTATATATACGTTTGACTGCATGACATATTTGTATATGGATAGATTGTCTATTTGTTGATAAATAGATAAAGATATGATTGTTGTTACCATAGGTTTAGTTATATGTTGATGTTGGATGATAATACAGGTTGAGGCGCATGTTGATCTTGATATGATGATATATTTGTGTGAGATTTGAGGTTGTTATTGTGATTGTATTACAAATATCATTACAGGTTGATTCTAAGTGTATTTTGAGTTACAAAAGATTCACACAAATTGTACTTAACTGTTACAAGTGTTGTGTTGAACAGAAAAGAGGGCATCTTAGGTCAATACAAGGTTAAGCCTAAGGTGTGTTGACTAATACTATTTGTTTTTTGACGGTATATTAGATCGTTCTGTAAACTGTTCAGAAAGAAAAATGATACATGGTTAATATGTCTATACGTAAAGACAAGCGCAACACAAGAAACAGACAAAAAGTTTTGAATTATCCAGCTAATTTATTGATAAATGAAAAGTAAATATGTGGTTAATTAGTAAGTAAAATTAGGATGTTTTAAATTCAGTTTTAAAGGTTGAATGAGAATTAATTTCTTGAGTTCTAGTCCATGTATGATATGCACAACCAAAAGAATTCTAATTCAAATTAATACCCAATCAAAAATCAAATTCCCTATAATTGAGGAGAGGTATACGACCTTGGGGATGTCTTTACAGGAAGGTTTCTCAACTATAGAACTAGTATGTTTAGCCTGTCTTGGTTTAAGGCAACCTTTCTTAAACATCTCTCCTTGTCTTATTTTAAGACCATATATTATCCATGCCTTAAATTAGTTAATTTATATATAATTTTTATTCTTAAAACTTTACAAATTTATTTTCCATGTATTTAATCCCAAATTAAATCATATAAAATATCATAATTAATTTTTGATTGTATATTTTACATACTCAATTTAGTAAAATAAAACGGCTCAAAGTTCTGTGCTTTTTGAAAACTTTTTCTCTTAGTCAAGTAATTTTGTGTGCGATCATGTAGGCCAATTTGTCCTTGATATTGACTTAATAAGTCGAGTAAATATTATTAACCTTCCACATGCTTAATAATAACTGAAGTAAATGGAATTCAACAATTATTAAATTTTTTGCCCTGTAGTCTTATATGATCTTTTTCTATTTGATATCATGATGTCATAAGGCATGAGACAAGTCATCCTTATTTTGTACTGTCACTTTTCTTTATTTCATTTGTGACTCTAAAATAAACGGATTATTGATTTGAACTATCAATCAATCTGAGTTTGACCAAACACTACTCAATTCGCATATCCAATGGCTATTGATATCATCTCTCTTTCTAGAGTGACAGTTCCTTTACTTCTTTATGGACCTTAATTATGGATTGTAATATGCCAAATTATATTTTTATTTGCAACCTTTTTATAGAAGGCATTAGGCATATGTGAAAGCATATCAAAATCCACCTAAGTCATATAAAGACTTCTAGTCTAAAGATTCTAATATAAGCACCACTATAAGAATATTTAAGACTTTTGACTACTATGTAACATTTTGATTTAAGCAGATTGATCTAATAATCCTCTTAATGATGGATCTATGTTTTTTTATGTTTTATGATTGGTGAAACACCATCATCTCAGAGAAACACATTACTAGTTTTAGTTAATTCCAATTCTCATTGCCAATGATCAACTAAGGATCTTTAGATGTTATTCTTGTGTTCACATGAATCACTATCCAGTGCCTTACATTGACAATTGAATAGGAGTAACATCATGGATGACTTTATCAGCTCTTTGTACAGGGATAGAGACTGATAAAATGTGTTATCTTATATTTATTATTCTCTCATTATTATAAGCAAGTTTGTGTAAGATAATTGCATTGGAATTAAGGCTCACTGTGAACCCCAAATTCATTAACTTCATTTTTGAATAAACCTTGAATTTTGCACCATTTGTTTTTCTTTTTGTTAGTCAACACAAAATCGTCAAAAGGGAATATATATATAAAGAATGGCATGCATACATTTCATTAAACTAGGCCAATGTTAGCCAAAATACAAATCAAGTGTAAAATATGCGGAAGCGAATGGTTTCAATTTAAAACAATGTATGAGCCAGAAACCTATACTGTCATGTGTATAGTATGGAAAATACAGAAGTATAAAGTCCTAAAAAAATGCACTAGGAGCCAACCTAACAGTGTGTATCACACCTCTTAGCGCCACCAAAATAACTGTCCCAATAACTGGCTACCACTGCTCCCTGTCACTTTGCACAACATTCAACAACATACAAAGGTGAGTATTCAAAAATACTCAGTAAGTGATAATCCTGTTGTTGCTAAGATGTAATGCAAGGGAACCTTTGGCCAACATGGGTGTGCTCGTGGAACACGATGCCGTATTCGCACCTTAATTCCCTAATGGCTCACTGTTGCCATGTCAAATACATTCTTTTAGCTGGTTTATTTCCTAAAAAATTCATCCTAGAACATTAGGTTACTTTGGATAAGCATTAGTACATTATTCGGGCCAAAACTTGGTTTTTGGACATCATTAACGTATGTTGACTACCTACCTAACATGCATTATGCTTCCATTCATTTCCAGGCTTTGAATAATGTATGTTAAAACTATATTAACGTAGGTTTACTTACTTAACATACATTATTTTCTAATATAACATATGTTAATTGACATTAGACTCATTCTGTCCACAACTAAGTTATTTTCTCATACATACACATTTTATACAAGACTTAGGCGTATCAACCAACCTTCCTAACCACTTGTACACCCTTCACACACACATAAAACATATCAATTAACATTATACAGCTAACCAAAACACTTCGTCAATATTCCTTTTCACAAACATACACATCACATTCACACATCATTATCACCTCTACAACACATGCACATAAACAAAGCTTATCGCAAACCTTATGTTCATCCACACACATACTAATCCAAGAAACAAACACCATTTGAAGACATACATCAAACCACTCAATTTATGATCATATTCAAACCACCATTCCACATTCAATCATAATAACACATATGTTCATTCACACCTTAAGCAAACGAAAGTAACATCACAATCATCAATGCTAAACATGAATGAATGCATTCGTGAAAATGCCAATGCAAACATAGAATGCATGCCCTGGGGTCTTAATTTTTAACTTGCATGTGAGAGATCCCACTCTTATGGTTGGTAATTCCCTTAAGTTTGAGCTCTCACTCGATTGGCAATGCCCATTAAAGTGAGCTCTTGCTTAATTGGCAATACCCCTTTTTATTTTGACCTCTCGCTTGATTGGAAATACCCCTTATTTTTTAGCTCTCGCTCAATTGGTAATACCTCTTTTATGAACACGCAATGATGCTCATAACATGTACACAAGACATGGGTGAATGAAATGTAACACATTCCTAAGTGACATAGCCACGCAATCTCATCATCAAGAACAATGCACAAAAAATACCACAAAACCATTTTCACACAGTTACGGTCATTTCATAATTCAATTTCATTAAGACTTTTTTAATGCACATATGAAAATTCCACATACACTCATACTTCATAACTTTTCATAGGTCACATATCTCATAAGTACTTAACCACACATTTCATACACAACACAATCCACAACTTACTTACCTTTATCACCACATTCAAAACATACCAACACCACCCATACAACTTTCATGAATTTCACATAAATACAAATTAAGCATTCAATTCCTTTAATGACACTTTTAAGCTACCATTTAAACAAATAAAGCATTAATCACATAAATTTGACCTTTCAAAGAGAAATCTTGCAAATGGTAAGTGTCAAAGCGCACTTACCTCGGGCTCTAAAAATTGATTCGTCACCCGATCCCTTATTCGAATTCTGAATGTCAATACCTAGAGACATTAAATCACATTTAACATCATTTACCATATATTATACCTAGTTTCCATATACTCTACTGACTTTTCCAAAATTTCCAACTTTCCCACAAACCCTAAATTCCTTAATCTCACTAAATCTTTTGTTTTTTTGCTAAATGTTTATGGATTCATAAGCTGCTATGAAATCCCAACAAAACCTCTTTTCACAAAAATTTGACCCTAGAATAAGGATTTTACCTTTCTTCCTCTTTGCTTTCAAGCCTTAGGTTTGAAGAGGAATCGGCTGGACGACAGATTCGTTGTTAATCCATTGAAATCTAAGTGTTTGTTGGTAGGTTTGATGGCTGGGAGGCCTTAGATTGTGGCTTTGAGGTTTGGGAGAGATTGGGAGTGATTTGAAGAGTTGTGGCTCAGTTTTAGTGTTTTTAGGTCTTTTAATGACATGTCCAGACTCCCGATAACATGTGTTTACTTTAAAATTGATGAACGTTAATCAAAATGAAGATCTGGGAAGTTTGGGATGAATAACGTAAATTATTCATTGTGTTAACGTACGTTATTCCACCGGAACAACATTAACATACATTAATTACATAATTAACGTACGTTAATTATGTCTAGACAGCTGCAATTATCATTTTTCCGACCTCTTTCAATCCCAAACATACATATCCTTATGCATACATTCTTCCAACTTATTCTAAACACTATTCCAACATAAAAGGGAAAATTTTTAGGGCATTATACTAACACTAACAATCTCTTATAGTCCTTAGTTCTAATTAGGTACAAATATGAAACCAATTATCTTAATGTAGTTCCTATGCTTAAAACTTCCTAAAAACTTAATTAGCATATTGTCTATAATGTCGTCACTTATTTCTTTGTATAACTTTGACATCACCTCTATAGATTATCCCTTTAATCATATTTTCAACTGAGTAAGTGTTTGGTGTGATTGGGACTTTTTAGCTTATTCATTGACCCTCTTACTATCACAGAGGAACCATACTATGTATAAAATGCTTAGGACAATTCCTAACTCAGTTATGAACTTTTTTCACCAAACCACATTTTAATAGCCACTCTTTTTGTAATATACTCAGATTATATAGAATATGTTTTACAATGTTGTTTAGCGCCAATACATTTAACAACACAATATATATTTCATTTTGTGATAGAAATTTGTTCGCAAATAGTGAACAAGAATCATCCAAATCACTCTATGGATAGATATTCTCTCCATCACTATAGTAAGAAGAGATCTTTAATCCTTCTAAGTGTATGAAAAATGTCCAATTAAATACTTAGTGCATTATTCATGATAGATCCTAAGAAGAAGGAAATAAGAATCCACTCATGATCTCTTTTTCTCTTTATAGATGGAAAATTGCTTCTACTTAGATTGACTTTTGAGACAATGACGTGTTCCATTTATTTAAGTTGTTGATATAGAAACAATTCAAAAAGCTCTCTTTTGTACTTTAATGACTTAGTGCCCAAGAGCCAATTTGATCTATCTCTTTAGATCTTAATGTCGTGTATCATTTATCCTTTTCTAAGTCATTTGTTGAGAAGCACTTCTAAACATTGCTAGAGTTTTCAATGCTGGAAATTTTTTTGACCGTGTAGGATATCTAAAAATACCTTACGAATTCTCCTCTACCTTCAAAGTATCTTTTAGACTAGAAAATTATAGCAGTTGAATTTCTTTGAGTTCTATTTTACTCCCATTATTCTTCTTAAGATTCTAGTATATATCTAAGAAAATTTCCTTTTGAGGGACCAAGATTTTGTTCTCTTGAGGCAATAAGATAGTATCCTTATATCTCTTAGAGAAAGACAACAAGCACTTTTGGTTCCTTGGCAATTATCTTATCCACACTTAATATCTTTTAATGTGTAACTTCCAATCCTAAACCTTAAGAAAAGACTTTTGGGTATACAGCCTAACCATGTCTCATATGGTGGGCTTTATTTCTTAGAGAAAGACAATAAGAACTTTAGGTTCTTTGGCAATTAGCTTATCCACACTTAATCTTTTTTAATGTGTGATTTCCAATCCCGAACCTTAAGGAAAGACTTTTAGGTATGCAGCCTAACCATGTCTCATTTGGTGTCTTCTCCTTAGATTTCATTGAAGTGTTTTTTAGTATGAACATAGTAGTGTTAAGTGCATGACCTTAAAATTGTTGAAAAGGTTTGCATGGCTATTACATGTTGAAGAGAGATCAACTTATCCTTTTAGATATACCAATCATTTGAAGTATTCTAAGAGGAGTGAGTTGTTAAATTATTCCACACTCTCCTAGATACTCATCTAATTCTTGACTTATGTATTTGGCATCTTGATCCAATCAAATGATTATAATACTCTAGTCAAGTTGGTTTTTTACTTCATTTTTAAACTACCTAATCTTCTTAAAAAATTTGGATTTATACTTCTTTAGATATGCACAGTTATGTATTATAATTCTTTCCTTGATTCTAGTGACATTGAACTCTCAAATAAATAATGAAACATACTATTTCAACTAAGTACGGTCATACACTTCTCAATTTATAGATCAAAAGGGCGATGATATTTTCTCTCTCCTCGAGAGGAAAAATCCTTTCAATTATCTCATACCCTCTAAAATGAACAATACATACCTAATTATACTCATACTTTTTCATCATGTCATGGTCACTTTAGGTGTATGTCAAAAGTAAATAGTAACTCATCTAGAGTTTCATATAGATTTTAAGTCTAAGAAATCCAATGTGAGACTTGTAATGAGAACTAATTATGACCCAGTACCATGTAATGTTCTCATATGTGGATCAGATGTTAACACCATATTCTAGACATCTATCTATGATCTTTAACTAACAAAAAACTTCATTATGTTTTGTAGGATCAAACATAAAAAGTTAGAGTGATCATGTTAGCCTAAATTCACTTGCTATTTCTATAACAATGACTGAATAGGGATATTCTAAATGATATCTCTTATGCTCTAAGTCCTACAAACATATGCCTCACATATTTTAGCTTAAGCGTTATAGTAATATTATAAAGATAGAACAAACTCTTTATTTTATTATGTTAAAAAGTGTTTGACAATTTCATTTCGACTAGAGCTTACACTAGAAATGTGTTATGGTTGAATAATGATATCAATTGTGTGTGAAAATGATGAAAAGTTATGTTCATTACAATCATAAGTTGCAAAACTGGTTATGAAATGATTGTGGTTATTATAAAAAAGCATATGACTTGTTGGATTGAGAAATTGATTGTGTTACAGCATCCCAAAAGGATCCCAAAAGTCTTTCTTAATGACTCTTTCATCTTAAATAAGAGAGTAAGTAAGAAAATACTATCTCTAATAAAATCTCTTCATTTAATCAAACTCTTCTAATTTTAACATAAATGAATGGTGAATCTTTTTTTAAAAGAGTTAAAAATACCTCTCTGAACATATTTTATTATATTTTTAGATAGTAGTGTGAAGAATGTTGTATTGATAAATAGTGGTACTTATTAATTTTGTTAATAAAATATTATAAGAGTGTCATGTAAAGATTGTTGTGAAAAGTATCATTAGATTGATTTATAATTTTAGAGAGTTTGTTAAGAAAAATATTGTTAGAGTGATTTATAATTTTAGAGAGTGGTTAGTTAAAAGAGAAAAAAAAATATAATTTGGCGAGAAATTAATAGATAATTTTTAGGGATGCTCTCATTTTATTATTTGATGAAACAGTCGTTCAACGTTGGCTGAATATGAATGTGTCTTAGACCATGTTAATCACTTTACAGTTCCAATAGGGTCACGTTGTTAAGACTTGGCCTATATGACCATGAGTTTGCTATTTGAAGTCGTGTACTAGATTGTGTAACTTTGTTTGTACTTTTGTTGAACCACATGACCCTATGTGTCAGGCCATGTGGATAACATAGTCCTCAACTTGCCTCTGTCGTGGGAATATGTGAATTCATAAATGATTCTAGGGAGCTAACACAATTAGGACATGGCATGTGTGCCAGACCATATGGTCGACACGATCTTCAACACACTTATTTCTCTAGACCATGTTACCTCAAAATATTTATAAAATGAATAATGTCAGACTGAATCGATAGGAAATGTTTAGGATAGGCCTATAATGTTTGATATTAAATACCATTGATTAAATATACAAAATTTAATATAATTTTCATAACGTACCTAATACCCCCAAATAAATATAGGAATTTTAAGAATATTTGTGCTTAAACAAAACAAACAATTGTATTATACTATGCATAGTTAGGTAATTGGTATGGTGCATATGATTATTAAGTATATTACTCACATTGTGCTTTATTGTAATTGACTTAATAGATCATTGAGGACTATCGTGGATAGTATATTTGAACATCCACAGTTTTGGGATCAGGACTACTTCTAAGAGGTTGGCATGTTTCTTAGCTTTTATTTGATTTTGACCTATTCAGTCCCTTTTGAGATATTTTGTAAACACTTATATTTTGCAATTTGGATAATAACATGTAAAAAATTTTCAAATTTTATCTTTCGTATGTTTTGTTTGTGTTGGCTATAGCCTCAAATGTGATGACCCAATTTAATACTTTTGTTATATTTTTAGGAAATTTTTTTCATGTTTCCACGTTGACAAGCAATAAATCAAAAAAAAAACTCAATCATCTTATGCATATAAATACATTTGTATATTCATCATTCAGCCCAAGATACATAAAGTCTCAGATGATCTACATGCCATCAAAATTACGAGAGATTCAACTCTCACACTATAGTTTTTGTAAAGTCAAAGCATTTATCGTCATGTTAATTAATAAAATCCTAGTATGACCATATTATTACACAAAACATTTTACCATCCAAAAATCACTTTGAAAAAAATTTTAAAATAAAATACTATAGGTAGTGAAAAAGTATGTATGGATTCCCAACCTTACTGCATGATATTCAAAGCTCTGGAACTGGAATTAAGGAGGAAGCTCCACTTGAAAATTGTCCAAATCTATCATTAACAAAAATAGAAAAAGAAAATAGAAAAGGGAGGGCATGAGTATATCGAATCTAAGAATGGGTATATCTCACCCCTACCAAAATATATAGTGCATAAGTCAATCGTTATTTAACAAATGTTTAATTTAATTACGATCTTTCTTTATCTTGTCTATTTTATTTGAACTTTCCTTTTATCCAACCTACTCTCTTATTGGTTTCAACAACATTAAATCTTTAATTAAAGTATAGATTCCATGTAATCCTAATTCCATATCCTTTAATCATTTGACTATAATTATAATTACACATAACTAAGTTCCAAATTAAGTCAAAAGCACATTAAAGCTAGATTTTAATTTAGGGTGACAAGATACTATGCACAGTGGCCCATGACTAGATGATTTCATGACCACTCTACATATTCATGCTATGATTCAAATAAACGTGTGGTTGTTGATGGAACTACGTGTAGTCGTGACCACCATGCGGAGTCTCACCTCGAGTAGCCTCTTGGAACCTCTATGTATTTCACAACCAACATCATAACTCAATATTTGACAACTAACACTATATTTCAATCATCTACACTCAACCAATTTAACATCAGCATAAAAAATACTTAATCCAACTTCACTATATTATTCAAATTCCAAACAAAGCATACCAACAAGGATTAAACCGGTTGACATTCTCATAGCAACTTGCACACCATATCACTCATAATAGGATTAGCAAGACACATGATCATGCATAAGTTTTGATCCATTTTGCAGCACGTTATTTTGAGGCATTTTTCCCACATTATTTTGAGCCTTTTGCTCAATATTCTTGAGCCATTCACTCCACCTTATTTTTCACTTTTCACCATATGCATGATTATGCATATTTTTTGAGCCATTTGCTCCACTTTAAATTGGGCCATTTTTCCTATGCAAATTTTGATCCATTTTCTTCAAAATAATTTGGCCAATTTTTATGACATCCTTATCCTAATAACATATAATTAATGAATTAGGCCTATAAATTAGAAAATAAGCCAAATATAATCTTAGTGTTTATTATTCATATAGAGTAAGTTATATGAATACATAATTATAATCATACAAAATTGAAGTAAAAATGATAGATAACAACATAATAGTGTTAAAAAAGAAAAATATGTTAACTATAGTATGGCGCATTGGTTGGGTTGAGTGACACTGTGGATGTATTTAAGACAGACGTTTGATGCATCGTGTCTGTTAATTGACATGGGGGCATGTTGATCAATATGGCTCATGTTGGAAATCGACATGGTAGTGTTGTGCTACAGAACATGTATAAATCTTGGAAATTGAAGCAGCTGGTGGCATTTCAACATTCAACACGGATCGTGCTACCTTCGACACGCTCATGTTGACCAACTGAAATAGTATATAACAAAAACCTTACATAGAAAATGAAAGAAAGAGAGAAGAGTGGCAACAAGTGGGATGAAAGAATGAGAGAGAGATGAAGGAAAAATTGAAGACATGAAGAGGGAAAAAGTATGAAAGACTAAAGGACAATAATGTAGGAACAGTTAATGAATTCTTAAGTTGTATTCGTAAATTTTTTAGATTTTATGAAGAATTGCTAGTTAGAATTTGTTAGTAAATAAAAGATAGATTTAATAAGAAAAACAGTAGTATTTTAATGTATATTTATGTGTGTGACATATAGTTGTGCTGAGAATGATATTGAGTTATTGAATTATTGTTTATATGTGTAGGATGATTATTTAAGCTATAAAACCAGGATCGACGTCCAACTGAACTCTAGAAAATTATGGTTAAACAGGTGAGTAATCCAAACTAACTTTTATGTATATTTATATATGTGGTCACTTATAGGAAAGATAATTAGCCAATATGCAATCTCGATTGTTTGTGATTATATGGCTGATACTGAATATATGAACTTTCAGAATTGCTAGAGAGTGAGATTGTTGATGTGACATGTAAGGTTGCATTATTGTTACTTTGTCGATAGTTGAAGTGTTTTGTGTGATGATTATTATTTCTAATTGATTTGATTGAGATTTAATGACGCATATATAACGTCCTAAATTTTTTTGATTAATTAATTCATATTTAATGCTAATTACATGTATTAATCATGCACAAATTAAAATTTTTCTTTCATATTTACTTTATTCTTAATTGATAACATCCACATGTAATTACAAGATGAAACAAATTCAAACAGATGCAAATTCAGCAAACCAAAAGCTCAACAAGGGCTAGTAGTGCAATAGCACGACTCATGTTGACCCCGTGCTGACTGGAGATTCATATGAGCACGACTCATGTTAATCAACACTCACATGGGCAGGATCTCATGTTGATCCGTCATATTCTTAGTGTTCAACACGACCATTGTGTCATTTAAACACGACCTAGTGTTAAACTACTACAACTTCGAATCAACCTACAATCAACCTATTTTTCATCTCTTTTACTTAAACTATTCTCAAAATAACTAAGTACTCAGTTTATATGTCAACCATCACCATTAAACATAATATATCAACCATATATACACATCAAGTCATTCATATATCACCAAAATAACTCAAGTATACTAGAGCACATCGACACATCATATGAACATGCAACATGATACCGATCAAACTCCTAATGGCATCGGTAGAAGAGAGAATGGATCTAGTAACAGCAGTCCAACCTGATCGCTAGCACAAATGGACTCTAATGCAGACGCCGATCTCTGTCACTACCTGTACCTGAGATCAAAAGTCACAATTGCGTGAGTTGTGGGCTCAGTGAGTAATCTTTAGTTCATTTACCAACATATCACAAACCAAATAAATGTCATTTCATACAATTAATTATAAGGATATTACTCATTGGTCATTTCTCTTTTCTTAACATCATGTATAATCATATTCAAATCATGAGTGCTATCGAAATATGCAATCCTGTCAACCAAAGCTGTAAACTGTCAGTCGAAGCGGTATATCTATCAGCCTAAGCTATAAACTTTCAGCTGAAGCTGTATTCATGTCAGCATTGCATGTCCTATCAGTCGTAGCTGTAATAATATATATACATATACACACAACTAACATTCACGTACCTGTTCGCATTTCATTTTGTATTATGCGTACCTGTGCATTTCAATTATATATCCACTACTATTTTCACATTTATTCTCATTTCATATTAATCTCATTTATACTTACATATTATCCTCTCATTTTGGATTTATACTCAACTCATTCGCAATCATAAGCAATTCGTAATCAATTGCAGGAATCATAAATATTCACAATTCATTGTCATATTTTAATTTAGCAAAATAGTGAGTTAGATTACTCACCTCCTAACTAGAGTACTCTAACCAATACAAGCCTGAACTCTGTCCCAGCCTAACATGTCGTCTTATAGAACAACTCACACACTTCCAATCATAATCAATTCCACTATATACATATATGCATGCTCCTAATCTTATCCTAATCAATTCTAACTTCAATTCTTTATAAACTTATATTCAATTTCTTAATTCTTAAAGAATAACTTTGTAGATTCTCGATATCGACTTAGATATCGATATTCAACTTATGCCTAGGATCAGATTCGTTCTTTTTATACTCAATTCCACTACAAACTTTCTTTCTCTCTCTAACTCTCTTGGTTCACTCTCTCCCTCAATCTCTCTCGACTTTCTCTCAATTAAATTGCTTTAATGAAGCTTCTGTTTAATTCATGTACTATTCAGGCACAGTCGTGTCAACATCAGCACACCCCGTGTTATTTTCCACGTGCCAGCTCATGCGTCGATTTCAAACTTTCTTGCATGATTTACACTTCAGCACAACCCACTCATTCATCAGCACGACTCGTGTTATCAACACGCCCATCATGCTGTTCTACACATCCATTGTGTTAACATTTCTTTTTTCTAAAAAGTTTGATCGTGCTCTACCTTAGCATAGTCGTGCTCATTACATTTCCAGTGAGCACGCCCTCGTTCCATCAGCACGCCCTCGTGTCTGTAGACTGCAATTTAGAATTTTTTTGCATAACTACTTTTTTGCTTTCTACAGTACTGTCCTATCTTATTGTTTAACATTTCTTACTGTTGATTATGTTCATTTAACCTTACTTTCATTAGTCATTTACTAATTATGCGGATTTAGGATAAAAATGTTACAATTCTTTCCCCTTAACAAATTTCGTCCTAGAAATTCTCTATCTTTATTATTCTATCACCTTACTGGTTACTTCTATACAGTTCTATATGCTTAATTAACATGGAATACAATAACATAACTTAAGTGTTACCTATAAACTATTGAGGATAGTCTCTTCTCATCCTACCCTCGATCTCGCAAGAAGCTTATTCCATGTTATGTTGTTTCACTTTACGATCCATTATTTGTACTGGTTCTTCAAAATATGTTAGATTTTCCGCTATTTGTACTTTTAACTCGGGTAGACATGTGTAGGATCAGATATATACCTTCTGCGCATAGTTACATGAAATGTGACGCCAAAATTTACAAAGTTCTTTTTCTTTTAAATTCTGAAAATCGCACTATATTTTTTTAAAAAACATAAGTTATGAGAGGGATAAAATGAAAACATGATTCGTCTAAACATAATATGCAAGTTACGTCGAACACGAAATACCCTACATATATCAATATAGTTTTAAAATGCGGAAGTCGTTGAAATAAATTTAGAATAATATGTATGTAAATCCATCCATGCTAAACATAAGTATAAATACACAAACAATCACAAGTCCAAAACATCCGAGAACCCGACCTTCAGTATCGCACCGCTAGCCTCACCGATCACATCGTCCCGTCTCTGGTACCTGTTGATCTGTACAAAATCCAGCAATGACAGGTGAGTATATTTTATATACTCAGTAAGTTACCCTTTAACGTCTCTACATGCTGGGGTGCAGGGGAGACCTCGGCCATCCCAGCCTTATTCCCCCTCAAACAACAATGGCACCCTAAAGCCATTCCACACAATCATTCAAGTGTTACTTGTCACAATTCAAGTGTTTTAATTCATCAAGGGAATCATCTTTATTAG
>CANYCX010303137.1:0-7500 GCA_948193385.1 Breynia disticha f. nivosa
CCATATGTGTTTGTATGTATCATGAGATTTGATGATGATTGACATTGTGTTGTGAAATGGATGGTAGGAGAATGAGGAGCAAAAGCGTTGCTGTTTGGTATGCAGGGCATGCCAAACGGTTTCGGAAACGGTTTGGTAAACCGTTTCCAAAATCGTTCAGCAGTCTGAATGCAGTTCAGAATGCCCAAACGGGTTGAGAAACGGTTTAGTAAATTGTTTCCCAAACAGTTCGACAGGGTGAACAGTTTCCAGAACGATCGAACGGGTTGCGGATCGGGTTGCCAAACCGTTCGCAATCCCGTTAGGTTATTTTACAGACCAAACAGAAAGAGCAAACAGTTTTGGAAACGGTTTCATAAAACGTTTTCCAAACCGTTCTCTTCCCAAAATTTTAAAAATGTGCAGAATGTTGTATGGCGTGTTTTCAATGACTGTTGTGGCTAGATCAATGGTATGGGTAACTAGTGAATTTCGGGTTATCAATGGAGAATGGTTAGAGAACGGTGGTTAATACTGTCTCCCTTGCCATTTACCTTTGCACTGGCCTATGAAAGTAATGAAAAAGGGATTGTTGAAATGCTTTGTGGCTTGTGTAATTAATGAACCTAAATTATAGTAGAATTGGAGGAGGCTTAGAACGGGCAGGCCGAGGTTTTCCCTGCGCATGCAGCTTAATAGCCAGTGAGGATTTCTTACTGAGTATTTTTCAATACTCACCTTCTATTTTGCTGTTAAATATGTGCAGAGTGACAGGTATTAGAGACGGGATGACGTTATCGACGATGCCAGCGAAGCGATACTGAAAGTCAGGCTCCTAGTTGTTTAAAGACGATTGTGTGAATATGGTTATGCATTTATAAAAGTGCTAGTGTAACTATTTTCTTAACTTAACATTTAAATGTTTTTCCCGCTTCCGCATTTCAAATTAAGTTTTATGCAAATGGGTTGTATTTTCAGTTTTGGTTTTGATTCTACAACTTATGTTTTAAAAAGAAAAAAAAAATATAGTGCGAAAATTTGATTAAATTGAAAATGAACTTTACAAAAATGGGCGTCACAGCAAACTTTTAATTATTACTTATTATTTCCTTTCGTGCATTTTTCATACTTATGTACATCCTTGTCTTTCCTTTTCTTTTGTGTATTTACCTTTCTTTATTTTGATTACTTGTATATATATACTTTTTTGTAGAATTTTATTCTCTTTTATAAGAACGACTTCTTTAATTCTTGACATCTCATCATAATGACGTTTCCTCTCTCTTTTTATTCTACTCTTATGTTATTTGTTTGCTTACTCTGTCTTCATATTCTGCACATACTTCTTTCACATGTTTCATGTAACGCCCCAAAAATTTAATTAAAATATCCAAAAAATAATATGACTTAAAGTTAGTGAAAAACTGTAAAAAAAAATGGCCTAAAACGGCCTTGGAATCGGCCATAGCAAACCATTTCCATATAGTTGGGAGGATAAAATGTGTATTTTTGTGTATAGGGAGAGCGGCTGCCCAAACGGTTTGGGTAGGCCATTCTACAGACTGTTTGGCCTGACGAATCTTTAAAAATATACGCGTTTTTGACAAAAAGAGTGAATAAACACATTTTAGAAACATATCTCGATAGGAAACACTCTCAAATTTCAAAAGGACATTCCAAACCTTTCTAAACACGAATCCTCATCCCTCTTCCTTAGTTTTTCATAAAAATCAAGTCAGAACAAAGCCTTAGACGAGCTCTAGGGTTTGGGACTATTTTCAGCAAGGTAAGCTTCTGATTTAAAAGGAATTTTCATGTGAAATGAAGTGTTTTGGTAGGGTTTTGATGGGTTTTTATTGTGGTTACTGAATATATAAACATTAAACCAAAAATCTGATGATTTAGGGAAGATTGAAGATTTTGAATTTTAGGAGAATTTGGGAATTTCTGAGTTATGAAGTAAAGGTTGTTGTGATATGTTGTTTTGATCATTAGGAACTGAAATAGGTGTTGGAAATCATGAATTTGGTTGGATTTAGGAAATTTGGTTCATGGAGGAAGGTTATTGTGAAGTTGAGATTAAAGGTTTAAAGTTGTGTTTGAAGATTCTAAATGTAGAATCAATATGAATATGGATAGTTAACAATATATATGTGATTAATTTTGTACTGGACGATCTGTACTATGATTGAGCGAAGATTGAGGTGGTGTCGATACTTTTGACTTTGCACGCACATTGAGGTAAGTGTTCTTACGCTTACTATTTACATTCGTATGATTAATTCATACCTATAAGAATGTAAATAAATTAGGAAGCTTTGTGATTGGATGGTTTGTAAAGAAAACTAAGTTAAATGATCATATGTTCATAATAAGAAGGCTATGTGATAATGCTGCTACCTTTGTAGTTCATGATCATATATACTATGTGTTGATGAATTGTATTTATGTGGTTACTTCCTATGTGATCCTGTATGGATATGTTTCATGTTTTCTATGTGATTAAGCTATGTACAAATATGAGTTTTATGTATATAATCTGTGTGATTATGCTATGTACTTTATGTGAGTAATGTTGTGTGTTATTGATGAATGTCATTCATACATTCATGTGTTGCATATCATTTGTGTAACACAATTCCTGTGTGGATTACAGACTTGTTGTGTGCTATCCATAGACGAGTTTTATACCATCTTTACGAGCTATACGCTCAAAACTGTGTGCTCAAACTGTGTGCCTATCATCTACTATGTGCTATAGAGGACTCCTCTGCTATGTGATATAAAGGACAACAAACCTGGATCATTCTATGTGGATTTGCATTATCATTGCATAAATTTTCATTCATTTATGTCTAATGCCATAGTATGGATCTATGTGATCTAAAGCCTGTGTGATTTGAGATGTTGTGTGCTATTCTGTGTGATTATTGTTTCTATGTGAGATTTGTAAGTACATCTTACTGTGTGGCTGTGTGGAAAGTAATTGAATTGGAATACTTAAGCTGTGTGCTTAATCTTACTATGTTAGATAAGAATGAATGAATATGTTGTTGCTGGTATAAGCTTATGCCACCTGGGAAAAAGAAGATAAGCGCGTCCTCTTGTTAATTTATTTTTTTCCCCTGCACATCATTTCAAAAGCTAATTTTTGATATAGAATGAATAGGATTGATATTCTTTTTCATAATATACTTAAATAACGTAAAAATACTTACTAAGTATGTTAAATAATCACCTCTGTGTGTTATTTTAAATGATGTGCAGATCGTAGGTAGCTGCTTTTGGACAAATATATCACTGATCAGAGTTCTGCTTGCGATATACGTCAGAGGTCTGCCTCCAAAAATGATTTTGACATTTTGTACTTTGTACATTTGTATATACAAGCGTTGTATGTTTGAGTGATTTTCAAACTAGTTGTTCCCGCTTATGTATTATATATGTTTTGTCAAAACAAAATTGGCCCGAGTTTTATAAAAGCGTATATATATATATATTATCTCTCTTTGATATTGATTAAGATTTAATTATTTTCTTAATTGTTTTTGGAAATTGGGTTAAATAGTTTTAAAATTTGAGTTCCATATTTCAAATTATTCCGATTTCATATCCAACATTGATGACAATGTTTGCGATAAGTCTGGGGGAGAGATTATGTTTTTAATCCTATAATTAAAAAGTAGCTAATTGAACATGATGGGATGATTACTAATACAATTCTAATTGATTTATTTGTGTAAATAATTTTCTTCTTATTAATTTTCATATTTCATTTGATGATCTTCAATCGAGCAGGATTGATAGACTAGTTCTAGTTGTGTGGTATAAAATACTTAGGTTTGAGGCAAATTTTCACCTTGATTTAGGATAATCTTTTAAAACCTCCTCAACTTTTCCTAGGAACTACTCCTTTATTAGTTGAATATGAGCATGAGGTTTTACTTTCGAAATTAAAAGTGTTTTTGCAAATGGCCAAAATTAAGTGTCTAATACAAACATTTAGTTTTGCATTTCTGCTAGGAAATGCTCCTAGAGAAAAAAGTACCCAGAAAATTTTAAAAAAAGGAAATAAACTCAGAAGAAAATTAAAAGAAAAAGAAAAAGAAGAAAAAAATAAAAAGAAAGGCAAAAAGAAAATAAGAGTTTAAGGTTGAAAACTTATAGTAATAAAAGGAAATTATGAGTCAGTTGTTGTTTAAGTCTAGAGATGCACTAGAATAGTCCTAAATATTTACTCTTCTTGTCATTTATTTGGAATTAGTGATTAGTATTTAGATTATTTATTTTGCAAATAAACTGTCTTGATTGTATTGTGATTTGATTTGATTGAGATTGATTCTACGTCTTGATTGTTGGATCGGTTGGTAGCTTGATCTTGATCTTGCTTTGCTCAGAACGAGCAAAGATTCAAGTGTGGGGAAGCTTAATGTGCGCATAATATGAGCATATTTTCTATGCCATATTTATGTATTATGTGCGCATCTTTGCTTATTTCCCCTAAAAATTTCATTTAAAAATGTTTTTGATTGAAAAATAGCTATTGGGATTAAATGTGATTTTATGCGCATAATAGTTCATATGTTTAGAGATTATCCACTATTTTTGCACGATTTTGATTCTTGATGCGATAGTCTATATTGATTATGATTTGAGACAAATTTGTTTACAAGTTTGCTTGGATTGAGAGAGAAATGGACCTATAAAGAGTCAACACTGCACTGTTACAATACGGTTCGTGTTGATCTTTCCCAAGCAGCACAACCCAATTTTATCAGCACGTTCTTGCCAATTAATGCAGGATGAGCAAGGGTTGTGTCGTTCAGCACGAACATCGTGCTGAACTTTTTTAGGCACGAGACGTGTGCTTTACTTGTTAACAGTGTGCCATATGGTAAAAAGCACAGAGCACATCTCGTGGCAACGCCCATGTCAATTCTTCAGATAGTTGATAAAAGGAGAATTTTTAGAGTTTTCTAGCAGCGGAAGCGAAGCAGAAGCAGGGGAAAGGCTCATACAATAGAATAGGGTTTAGATTAGTATAGAACAACTGCATTTCTTTAGATTTAGCTTAATCTCATGTTTTCTTTATGATTTCATCCTTCATTAGCTTTATATTTTGATTTCCACATTAGTGTTAGGTTTTGATCAAGCTCCGTTTACATTTTCTGCATTTGAGCTTAGTTTATTTTTGTTTTCTAATGATCATTTACTTTTCTTGTAGGTTTTCACTCTGAGAATCCGTCAAGGATCACTTAGGAAGGCTTCCACTCACATTTTTTATTCCTTTGCTTATGATTTCTGCTCATTTACTGCTCGGTTGAATGCCATTTGTGTTTTGATAGTGTAGTTGTTATTTAGATATGTTTAGTTTGATGTTTACAATCTCAGTTGCTTTTATTTTAGATGTTTGGATGATGTTTCACTTAGCATTAATGTTGTTTGTGTTTTTGTTTAGTTGCTTGCGTATTCACTTTGAATGCCATTAACTTATGTTGCTTTAGTTTCTACAAGTTTAGTTTTAATCACTTGTTTAATTTAGTAGCAGTTTCCATTCGTGCATTTAAGTTTAATCACATTTCATTTCACTTAGTTAGTTAATTTAAAATTCAACCTTTAATCTGATTGGAATTTTAATAAACTATAATAACTCGCATGACATCTAGCATTGTTTTTCCCTAGGGCAATAACAGAGTCAATTTCTTACTCCAATATATTACTTGATTGCGTATACTTGCGTATAAATTGTTGTCACTTAGAGTTAGGACGGATCATCAACCATTTGCTAACCATATGAAATTATTTGTCAATGCCACTCATATGTCATTGAATGTGATGCATGAATGCATGACTTGTCCTATATTTTAACTTTCATCCTTTTACTTAAATTATTTTTCAGTTTTGCCCCAACATGTCTTATTTTCTTTAAAAATCATTAAGCATATTATACATTATATTTGAATCTTTAGTATATTTTTATTTTATAGTACATATCTTGAGCCTTACTGTCATATCCCTTGCTGTCATATCCATTTTTTCTCCTAGTTCATTTTTTATAATTTATACTAATTCACACAAGTTACTCAATTTTACTTTTTCCTCCTAAAATCCAAATTCTGTGCCATCTTATTATTTTTATTATTTCTCCCTTTATTCACGATTTGTTCATTGATTCCAATTTCGTAATTTTATTAACATCCTAAAGTTTTCAGCCATGTAAAGTTTGTATCAATTGGTTATCTGCAAAGAGAGAATTAGCCTATTCTTTACAAACATTCAAGCTTTCAATCAATCTTGTCTAGTAATGTTGCAAGTTTTTACACTCAAAACCTAGGATGGTTCATTGTTTATTTTCAATTGAATAAAATCATAAACATATCATAGTTTCTAACATAATTTTTTCATCATCTTGTTTCAACCATAACTATTTATAAAAGTTCTTGAAACTTAAGTTTGAAAATAAGAAAATTCAGTTCTTAATAATTACCTTGTTTAAGCTTCCTTTTTCTCCTAAATTAGTCACGCAATTTTAGAAACAATTGGTAAGATTTGATCAGGGATTATTCTAGGATGTTTTTAGATGTTCTTGGAGTGTCTAGTAGGGTTTAGGGAGGTTATAGATCGTTTTAAGGTGATGACGCAGATCTTGCATAAACATGCATATTATTAGAACACGATTAAATGACATTGTGGGTGTGTGATTTAAAAGATATGGTGGGTGTGTTAAATGATTGGGTGTGTTGAAAGAAAATAAAGTTAAAGAATAAAATGGTAAAAGCAAACGAAAATTTTCACTATTTATATTTAGCCCTTTTACAATCGATCAAACACCATTACATATACGACATCTTTCAACATAAAAAAAAACCTTCCCTCATCATTCCTAACAAATGTTTATTAGAAGATTTGGTAAATTTGACTTTTTCCATACTGAACTGTTCCAAAAATTATATACAGGACAATTTTAGATACTAGAGAATAACCGTATCAAAAAATTGTACTAAACAATTCTGGACCAAAAAAATTGAAAATAATTTATATATGTATTTAGTATTTTAATAATACATTAAATAATTTTACAATATTTTAAATTAAATTTTAAATCTATAACAATATCTTATTTCAATTAATTTCATTTTTTGTTAGAACAATTATTCAATAAATTTTTAATTAAACTCATCTGAAACTTCTCATATTTATAAATTAATTCAGATAGTTATCTTCAAAAACAGTTTATTCATCTAGCCCTTTCTTTTCATGTCAGGTACACCAACAAAACTGCTATTCTGATTTTATGTTAACTAGACGAATGGATTTTTTTTTCTCAATAACCACACATTAACTATGAAGCTTCAACCACTTCTCAATTTGAAATTCACGCTTCACTTCACCAATGACACGTCAATCATGGTTTCAATCACTTTATACTTCTCGCTTTTTTTTTTTAATCACTTAGGTGAAAAATCTAAACTCCCCATTCTTTGCTAACGTCCATAATCACTTGAAATGTAAAACAATTCA
>CANYCX010303406.1:0-20082 GCA_948193385.1 Breynia disticha f. nivosa
AACGTGAGTTATTCTGCCCTCTAGATGTTTTCACATAATAAGCATTCTGTTCGGGGAGTACAGGAACTGATAAATCAGCCTGCTTCTCGACCCTCAATATCATCGAGTAAGCCTTAGAAATATTAGGCATAGGATCAAATAGAAGAATCTGATTCCTAGTGGCCTCATATGAATCATTAAGCCACATCAGAAACAGTACAAGCTTAGCCCGATTCTCACTTTCATCAATCCGATCATCTATTTTGCACACACATTTACCACATGTACAACGGGGAGTGGGTGCTAAACATTCGAACTCATCCCATTTAGTCTTTAGTTGGAAAAAAAAACATAGTCACAGACAAACTTCCCTGAGCAAAGTTATTAATATTACGTTGTAGTTTGTATATCAAGGGACCATGACTATCACCAAACCTATCCCTGAGATCATCCCACAAAGCCTTTGCAGACTTAGCTCTCAGAGAAGAACCAGTCAAATCTTTAGAAATGGTATTTATTAACCAAGACCTAACCATGCGGTCGACCCGTAACCAAATAGGAAACAACTCATCAGAATCATCAGGTTTTACTATCGAGCCATTAACAAACCCTAATTTCAACTTAACTCCCAGGGCAATCTCAATAGCAGCATACCATTGCAGGTAATTAGTTTCAGTAAGTATAGTAGTTATGAGAATCATACCTGGATGATTTGAACTTTGAAGAAAGTACGGATCATCCTCAGTTCGTGAAGTGAACCTCCGCGCACGGCCAGAAGAATGAGCAGCGCCAGATCCATCAATAACATCTCTATAGGATTCCATCATGTAGCAAAACTGTCAAAGTAAGATGAAAGTAAGTCAGGTAACCGTCAATCGTGAAACTGACGAAGGTAGGGTTAGGGTTCCGATTTGGGAACTCCGAGATACAGGGTGTGGAGGGCTAAAAATAGTATCGTTTGAGAGGGTTTTAGTAGAGGAAACGTTTTATCAGATCAGATTGCTTTGATACCATCTAGATTTACTAGATCTAGATATGAGAAAGGAAGTAGGAGGAGGGAGATACGAGAGCCGATATTATTGCTCTGAACAAGGAGAGATGAAAATGTCACATTATGAATATAATATGTCCTATACATGCTTTTATACTATGGGCATCAGATGTGAGCATACAACCATTCACACACTAATAACGTGTGGGTTGCCAGCTCAGCTATCATCACGTGCCAGTACAACAATATAACCAACACTCCAACAAACTTTAATTGTAGATAGATAAGAAAACCAATCATAAGGGTAGTATAGGAAATCTAATTTTTTGTAAAATTTAGACCAAATTCAGATCTTATTTTCTAGCAAAAAATAAGATGCTATAACAATTAACTAATTATTTGTTTCATAATAATAATGAAGTAGTCATTGAATTTAATTATTGACAAATTGGCACAAAATTATTTGATTAATGATTTTATCTCATTTAATATTTTATTTTATGAAATTATAATTTTTTTTATAAAAAGATAATAATAAATAAATTAAAAAATAATTTAAAATGCTTTTATTGTACACATAAAAATTTAATAATAATAAATTATACTACGGGTCGTATGTGTACTGTCATGCGAAGACAACTTCATGTCTTTGTTGGCATGAAGTTAACTTTTTGATTAAGTATTATGACATATGGTGGATCATTAATAAGTAAGGAAGATTATTTTCGAAGGTATCACTCGAGTTCATAAGATACAGATCCGAATTACAATTTCTTGGGCAAAATTGTAGTTAGTCTTATGACAAGTTTTCGAGAAATTAAAACAAGTCGAAAGCAATGATATTAGGAAAGTAATCTAGGGGACAAATCACGTTTAGCCGAAAATAGAAAATGGTGAATGTTTTTCTATTATACTTGAGCTGCTTAACCGCTAGAAGCTCATTTCGTTGAGGGTCGCATGCCCGCACCACATCGAAATGGAAATATATGATCTTTTAAATAGAGAGGCTTAAAAACCTCGCAACCGTCATGTGCGAGTGGGAGATTAAGGAATAATTTAGTCCGCCCATGACGTTCAGGTCGTCAAATATATATAGTTTAGTTTTGTAACTTAATTATTAGTTATTTGGTGTAAGGATTAAATTAGAAGCATTTTATATTTAGGGACTTAAATGTAATTTGACCCAAAAGGTATCAAATCACCAAGAGGTACCTAGAATTCTATAAATAAGAGTTCTCCTCCCTCATTTCATAACTTGGCATTCTGTTTTCTCGCAGAGAGAAATTCAGAAACGTTTCTCTCTATTGGTTTTCGACTGATCGGACTATTTTCGACGTGGTTTTCGGGGGCGAAACTCCGTCAGATTCTCGATGAGCAAACACTTGTGGAACCGGAATACTCTCAATGTGGTTACGATTCACTTCTGCTATAACTAAAACGGATTTCCAGGTTTATCGAATTTCCGTTTAATTTTTGGATTAATTATTAGTTAATTAATATGTTATAATATGTGTTATTATATTAAGCTTTCAGTTAATGAAAATCACATATGTCAGCTAAAGTTAGGATATCTCCGGTAGATAACGATAGAAAGTTTTACCAAAAAAAGGCTTATGCATACAATGATAGAATTATGTAGATGTTAGAATTCAATAAAAGATTATGCACCGTTAATTCTGTTCTTGAGTTTGAAATTCCAACCAACATGTTAAGATCAAAAGTATTTCAAGAAACTGAAGCGCTCACAAGAGGGGGCTTTTACTATGAGTCCCCTCTTTGAGGGGACTCAATGAGGCAAACATCTCTGACCGTCAGATTTAGCGAAAATAAATTCAACGAAAATAAATTTGAACCATTTATTTATTCAGTAAAAACAGTTTTAAATTTTATTCAGTAAAATATCCCCTCTTTAAAGTCCTCATATTAAAATTTACCCTTACAAGTGGGTTGAAAAATAAAATAAAAGTAATCAAAACAAAATAACATAATATATTATATTAATTAAATTTTTATACTTTTTAAATAAAAAATAAAATGAAATGGAACCAGAATTTTCCTCTCCACCCTCTGCTGTCCCTAAAACTCCTGCTTTTAAACCTCCTAACCCATCGGACCCAGCTGATCATGATGCCCACATGGAGGACACGCATCTAGCTCCTAATGACCCCAACTCATCATCTGTACAACTAGGACAAAGCCACTCTGAAATACCTTCTAATGTGGATCCTACAGGGAATAATCCCATGCAAAACATGAAATATCCTAACCAGGCAGACCACCGACATTCTTTCATCTTGTATCATTCCGAGAAGCGTTATCTGGTCCGAGCAGCCCTCCGAAGAGAGCAGAGAATTTTTTAGTAAGCAAGAGGATTATCTTGCAATTTGTCGATGATAATCCACTGAAGCCTAAGTTTACCTGCTCGGAGTCACTTAAGGACGAGCTTATCCAACCTTGGATACGAGCTTTAGTGGCTAAGCCATTGGGGCAAAATGTAGGCTATGCTCCCTTTGTTCGGCGAGTTGGTGAGCTGTGGAAGCCCCAAGGTTTGATGGAAATCGTGCCTTTTGGAGTGGATATTATCTGATTAAGTTAGAAAATGAAGAGGATAGGGAGAGGGTTCTATTGGATGGTCCATGGACCGTCTAGGGGCATTACTTGACGGTTCGGCAATGGTTGTCGGACTTTGTTCCATCTGCGGATTGTATTGAGCAGACATTAGCTTGGATCCGCTTGCCTGAACTGTCGGTGATGTACTATAATGAAGACCTGCTCTATGCCCTTGCGTCTAGCATTGGAAAGCCAGTTAAAATAGATGTTAATACTGGGCTTACCACTAGAGGGAGATTTGCCAGGGTGTGTGTGGAAATTGATCTAACAAAGTCGTTGGTCACACAATTTTGGCTAGATCAAAGGTGGCACTCAGTTCAATATGAGGGTTTTCATACAATATGTTTTGAATGTGGCCGTTATGGGCACCAAGACAAAAATTGCACTGAAGGTAGAGCAAACCTACAAGAGGAGGAGGTGCTAGTCTATCCGAATGACCCATCCAAACAGCCTCCCTCAGAAACAATCATTCTTGAGAAAGGTGACAGTAGTAGGGGAAAGTGGCATCCAACAAACGAAAAACAAGCTAAAAATGTGTTGGGTTACAGCCCTCACATGATGGTTCAAAAAAAGGTAGATAGAGGACGTGGAGGACCTCGATTGGTGGAGGCTAGTGGAAAGGTGGCGGGAAGGAGTGCAAATCGTTTTGCAAATCTTCTAGATGAAGACCCTAGTCATGCTCAGGAAACAAATCATGAGGGAGCATTTAATGAACAACAGACAGATAAGGCGGCTCACAAATGCCCTAAGGTGCAACCTAAGAAACAGAAGGTAGCCACAAGCATGCGTAATGTGATTATTCAGCAACCAATTTTGAATTCGGGCCCTTCTAACAGAGTGAGCCCAAGGTCAGCTAATAGCCCTCCTAATTCTCAAGAAACCGAGCCTATCACAAATGGACCCAATGAGAATGTACCATTTAACCGACCAGGCAAGGAACTTATCATTCTCAGCCCATCACAAACAATCAGCTTCGTCGACGCAGCTATGGCCCAAATCCCATCTGAGATGTTGCAGGCAGGAAGGACGAGCATTGTAATACACAACGAGGTGAGCAAGCATGGTACTGGGGAGTCCATCCAACCTCTAAAACCGCCTGACCCACAACTCTCCTCGGTCTTATTGAATTCGCAGTCCATAACATCTATTGCCAACTCTCAGATAGAGAGGCTACGTCAGAAAACCACTCATAGAGTCCAGTGGCATTGCTTCCTATCTCGCGAGCGCGGAGCCAAACTGTGCTCTACTGATAGTGATGAGGAGACCAGTCACTCCTAGTGGAGTTAGGAGGTTGGTACCATTCTTCTTTTATTTTTTATGTCTCTATTTATGTTATATTGGAATGTGTGCGGAATATGCAATAATGGAACTGTTTTAAAGTTCCTAGTGAATCGCCATAAGTTTGATATCTTGGCTATAGCAGAGCCTAAGATCAGTGGTGAAAAGGCGCTTAAAACGTGCCAGAGACTGGGTTTTCAGTGTTGGCATAGGGTAGAAGCAGAGGGTAGAAGTGGAGGTCTTTGGGTTTTGTGGAATAAGAATGGACTTAGTCTGTAAGTTTTGCTCTTCAATCAACAATTTGTTCACATGAAAATCACACTAGATTCAGGGAGGGTGTGGTACTGCACAACAGTTTACAGATTTCCCAATGAGGTGCAGGGGCATAGGTTTTGGCAGGAATTGGAATCTTTGGCTACTTCCACTCAAGGCCCTTGGGTTGTAATGGGGGATTTTAATGCCACTACTTCGCCTTCGGAATGAAGCCGGGGGAGCAGAAGTTTGCGATTAATCAACCAGTTTTCATCATGGATAAATAGGTTGGGTTTAGTAGATATGGGTTTCCAGGGACCAAAGTTTACATGGGAACGGGGTATTACGGCTGGAACCCGAATGATGCGCCGACTGGATCGTGTTCTTTACAACGTGGAAGCCCGAATGGTATGGAGTGATGGTAAGGTGCAACACTTGGAGATGGTATTTTCAGATCACGCACCAATCCTCACTACTTTCACTGCATATATAAAACATGGTAATGTCAAACCCTTTAGATTCCTGGTGGCCTGGCTCCATCATGCAGATTTTGAGAGATTAGTCCAAGAAGGTTGGGCAGAACAAGGACCGTTCTCGGATAGGCTACAACAGTCGGTAAGGAAAATGGAGTACTGGAACACACATATTTTTGGGAACATATTTCAGCACAAAAAACACATACTTGCAAGGTTGGGTGGTATTTAACGCAGTCTAAAGGAGAGTTTTAAGCCGGAATTATTTAAACTCCAACAGAAGTTGAAGCTTGAACTGGAACATGTGCTTCGGGATGAGGAATCTTTATGGTTTGAGAAGTCTAGAGAGAAATGGGCAACTATGGGCGATCGTAACACCAAATTCTTTCATGCCTCCACTCTTATTAGGAGACAAGAATCGTGTTACTAATTTAGTTCGTGCGGATGGGGTCAAAGTGACGGAGCAAGCTAAGCTTGAAACTATGGCTTGTGACTACTTTAAAACTTTGTTTTCCTCGGAGAAGCTGCAGAATCATATCGGACCATTCTACTCAAAGTTTCCCTGTTGGATAGACTCTGACAAGCGAATAGTGAGTGCTGCTTTTACGAAAGAGAAGGTTCATCAGGCGCTTTTTCAAATGAGCCCTTACAAAGCTCCGGGACCTGATGGCTTCCATCCGGTCTTCTTTCAGAGAATATGGAAGGTTGTGGGCAGCAAGTTTACAGCCACTGCCTTGGACTATCTCAATAATGGAAAAATGCCACCAGGGCTAAATGACACTTTTTTAGTCTTAATTCCGAAAGTCCCTGCCCCAGAGAATTTGAAACAATTCAGACCGATTAGCCTTTGCAATGTCCTCTATAAGACTATTACTAAGGTCATTTTCAATCGGTTAAAAACATTTCTCCCAAATTTTGTCTCTCATGTATAGACAAGCTTCATACCAGGACACAACATCACAAATAATATCATTATTTACCAGGAAGTACTCTATACTTTTAGAAAGAAAAGTGGTAAGTTGGGGCATATGTTGTTGAAACTAGATTTAGAAAAAACATACGATAGGCTCGAATGGACTTTCATTGAGGATACTCTGGTCAAATTGGGACTTTCTAGTCATATGGTGGAGCTGATCATGACCTGCGTTAAGACCCCAACTTTCAAAATCCTATGGAATGGGGAACCAACTGAGACTATTACTCCCACGCGTGGATTAAGACAAGGGGATCCCATATCCCCGTACCTGTTTGTACTTTGTTTGGAACGACTTAGCATCTGATTGTGGAGGCAATTCATCAAGGTCTCTAGAAACCGATTGCTGTCAGCAGAGGAGGGTCTAAACTCTCGCATTTATGTTTTTCCGATGATATTATCCTGTTTGCAAAATCTGAGATCTCTCAAGCCAGGATTGTGAAGGACATTCTATCTACGTTCTACAAAGACTCTGGACATCGTATTAGCTTTTCAAATTCTGCTCTTCTAGTCTCTCGGAACGTCAACAACCAACTGGGGCTGACTTTGAGCAATACACTGCAGGTTCCGCTATCCACACAGATGTCAAAATATTTGGGAGTCCCTTCTATCCAGAGCAAAGTCACAAAACATACTTATTCCGCAGTGGTTGAATAGGTTCAAAACAAATTACAAGGGTGGAAAGCAAAAACATTATCTATGGCGGCTAGAGTTACCTTATCCAAAGCGGTGCTCTCTGCTATTCCGAGTTATGTGATGTAGACTGCATTACTACCAAGAGGGGTGTGTGATCAAATTGATGCTTGTCAACGCTGGTTCATCTGGGGCAGCACTGACGAAAAGCAAAAAATACATCGGGTTAGGTGGTCTGTACTTTGTCGAGCAAAAAGGGATGGAGGACTGGGCATGAGGAAGATGTGGTTGATTAATAATGCGTTGTTAGCGAAACAAGCATGGAAAGTTATGACTATGGAAGACTCCCTATGCATTAATATATTAAGGGCCAAGTATGTTAAGGGAATGGAGCCCAACTTCCATTTGGGATGGAAGCAGTCCTGCTCTCACACTTGGAGAGGGATAGCAAAACAAGCTACCTTGGTACATTCAGGGATGGGGAAAAATGTATTTAATGGGCAGAAGACCCTTTTTTGGCTCGATGTTTGGCTGGACAGAGTGAGGTTGAGAGACTTGGCCCTTACGGAGTTTAGCGAATAGGAGCTAAGGAAGAAAGTAGCAGATTATTGGGAGGGGCAGACCTGGAGGTGGAATGATTTTCAGCACAAACTCCCTTCTAATGTTTTACTGAAAATTGTTGGGCGCCTGGTTTAAAATCACAGCCCCGTTGCTGATCCTTTGGTATGGAAAGCGTCTAGCAATGGTAGTTTCACTGTTAAATCTGCCTATTGGAAGCAAATCCCAACAGAAGTTCCGTCGTTGCAGCGGACTGGTATGGGAGTCTGGAAAAGTATTTGGCAGTTGCAACTCCAGAAAGAGAGAAAATGTTTGGGTGGTTATTACTGCACAATGGGGTACTTACCAGAACTGAGCTGAACTGAAGAGGAATGAATATTAATGCGAACTATCAGTTGTGCCACACTGAGGAGGAGACTCCAATACATCTTTTCAGAGATTGTGTAAGGGCGACTGAAATATGGCGCTCCTTAATTCCACCAGAATCTGCTACTATTTTTTTCCAGTTACAATTTTTAGATTGGGTCCAGGCAAACTTTCAACAATCCTTGTTCAAATGGGCAAGAATGAAGTGGAATGAAGTGTTTATGTTAGGGTGCTGGTGGATTTGGAAAGGGAGAAATGCAAGGATTTTTAGGAATGAAGAATTTATGATAGATAGGGATTTTCTGCAGAAACAAGCCCAGATTATTCTTCAAGCATACCAACAAAGGGCGAATTCAGAAGTCAGGAAGGAAATCTTAGTTGGGTGGAAACTTCGGGCAGAGGATTGGGTGAAGGTAAATACTGATGGTGCAAGTAAGGGTTCAGCTCAAATGGCTTCATGCGGAGGGGTGATTCGAGACTATACTGGAGCATGGGTGACGGGATCAGCGTCAGCTGTAGAGACAGAACTCTGGGGAGCTGCGTATGGACTCAATTTGGCATGGCAGCTCGGGCACAAAAACTGATTCTTTTAATGGACTCAAAATCTGCTATCAACATGTTACAGCAGGAAATCCATCTATGGCTTCCGTAGGCACCCTTAGTACGATCTTGTCAGAATCTCATTGCAAGGGATTGCATTGTAAGAGTTGAACATATATACTGAGAGGGTAACCGTCTAGCCGATAGATTAGCAACTTGGGGTTTGGATCAGTCTCAAGGCCTTCATACGTTGGTGTAAACATGTTAAACGGGTTGGAACAGCCAGTTCCGGGCCCGAACCGTCTGTTCACGGTTCGGGATACCCCCGAACCGTAACCGGCCCGTCAACAGGGCTGTTCGGCCCGGTTCCGGGCCCAAACCAGCGGTTCAGCCTGTTTTTTTTTTAATTTTTCGTCTAATTTTTTAGGAAAAAAGAGGACAGTACCTCTATATTTCATTAATTTCCCTCACTTATGACGGAAGAATACCGTGGTTAAAAGAAAATGTAGACTACAGCAACTGACCCTTTTGATAAATCATATTATTCAAAAAACAAGTGTGGACAAGAAAATCATTTTTTGATCCTACAAGTTTTCTTTATTAAGCCTCATTCTCTCTTTTTTAAGATGTACTCATTAAGAAGCACATGTGTAGGATCCAAAGCATGGAAACTGGTGGCTATAATTTGATCAATGTTTCTAATAAAACAAACTCCTCGCAAACACCTCATCATTACAACTATTAAAAAATATTACGAGTTATTTGTCCAATGTATAATTCGCACAAGCTTCCTTTTTAAAAGCATTGTACTGTTCTTCCACTGCCATCACTATGTTAACTATCTATAACCTTTCGTTTTATTTTAATAATTGACCCACCCTCCTTTTTCCTCTTCCCTTTATTTCGCTTCTTTTGGAGCATTAAACGATAATGCATACCGTTTATTTTAAGAACTTTTCCACCGTTTCTCCACTTATGTCCCTTACTCCACTTTATTTTAAATATCATACTCCACTTTAGGTATCGCACATAGTCGAGAATTATTTAAAAAAGTGGTTGAAATGATTATTTAAAAAAATTAAAAAAAATTAAAAAAAAAAGAAATAATGGAAGGAACCGGCGGTACGGTTCAGCACTTGGCTGAACCGTAACCGGCCCGCCCTGGGACTGATTTTGCCCGGTTCCGGGCCAGGCCTGTCCAGGCCCGCGAACCGAAGGGTTCAGCCGGGCCGATTCCAGTCCGGCCCGCCGGTTCCGGGCCCAGAATTCCACCTATACGTTGGCGGAACCTTTAAGTTGGTGCTTCGAGTATTTATGGGAGGACTGTTTGGGTGTTTCCTTCCCCAAAATAGTTTCGGATAGGTTGTAACTAGGCAAAGTTTTAAGCCCCCAATTGTTTACCAAAAAAAAAACTTTATAAAACTTCCACCACCATTTATTTCCACAACCGTCGAACACTTAAATAAGAGCAGAACTCTGCCTCTTCTGATTTATCAACTGCACATAATTTAGCGGTTTCTTTTAAAGAAACCGGCAAACGGAATTCGAGAAATTTGACCAATAAAATTTGTTCAAAGCAAGCTATTAGTATGCAAAATTCGAGAAATTTGACCAATAAAATTTGTTCAAAGCAAGCTATTGGTATGCAATTTAGCTATATTTTTAACGGCCTTCTCAACAAATTAACCATCTAAATCAATTTAAACTGCAATTACTGATACTTAAAAGCAGGACGAGAGGATGAAAGAATACATGAAATAATGAAAAGAATAATCTGTATTATATAATGAAATACATAAAGTACATATAAAAACTAAACTCATATGTATATAATAATGTTTTTATTACTATTATTCCAACTGTATAAACAAACAAATGAATGCTCTCATCAAGAATATCTGTGACTGCATATCTGTAAATCAATAAACAACGCACACCAAAATGGGTCCCTCTCAATACGCTACAAAAAGAATCATAAGAAAAAATCTAGTTCTTCAGAAGAGCAAGCATGGAGAAGAAGAGAGAGGAGCAAATAGCAACTCCAGATATCCCCAAAGAAAACCCAGCTCCTGTATCCATTGTTGGTGCTGGTGCAGGTGCAAACTCACCAAAATCTTGCCCAGAAACAGCCACTGCTAACAACGCCAAAACCAACAAACCAACCATGTTCTTCATTGCCATTGTCCTCCAAGCAAGATTTCAAGAAGAATATTAAAAGGGTTCTAAAAGACGAATGTTTTAGAAAGATATAGTTTCTGAGGGGAAATGGTAATGTTGGAGTGTGGGGGGAAGTGCATATATAAGGGAGGGAATGTTTGTGGGACCTGCAAAGAACGTGGACATGTGGAGAGGCACGTTGTAATGTCGTGGAAGGTTCGTGAAGTGAGAAGATTTTGTGGAGTTTCGAGTCCGGCAAGAAAACGGCTGGTTGGTATATGTGTGAAACTTGGAGACCGCTACGTGTACTTAACCAAAAAGTTAGGCCTTTTTCTTATTTGGTGACCATTGCAAATTTATACTTGTACTTCCCTATTATTATACGGGAACATTAGACAATTTTTTCTTAAGCTAAATTTAAAAAAATATTAATTATACAATAATTTTTAAATTATTTATTATAAATAAATTATTACTTATCAACGTATTAAAAAAACATTTAATCACTATTTATTGATATTGACTTATAAAATTAAAAATAATATTTTGAGAAAATATTTGAAAAATATTTTTTGTATTACGTAAAATATAATGCTCAAATTTTAGTTGTTATGACATAAAATGAGAAAAAAGAGTAGTTTATTATTGTTTGTCCAAAGAGTAAAACGGCTTGTCGGCAAGAGTTATGTCGGTGTTTGTCGGAGCCAAATTGACCACTCTCAAATGATATAACATAACAAAATGATAAAATAGTTAATTGTAACATATTAATTATTTTGTGTTCAATTGATAATTGTTTATTACAAAATATTAAATTGTACCTTTTTGTGTCTTGAAAACATAAAAAAGAAGAAGATAAATTGTTTTTTAATTAATGCTCCTTTTGTTTGGAGGGATTTATTTTTTAGAAAAATATTTTACTAATTTTTTAAAGTTTGTTATCGACGGAAAATAAGTCCGCAAAATTATAACTTAAAAATTAAAAATAAATAATAATTATTTTTAACATATTTTTTAAAAAATATTTTTTATTTAAAATATATAATTATATTTTTAAATATTTGAGTATGAACTACTCGAAAATATGATTCCGGAAAATAAGATTCTAAAACATAGAAAATATTTTCCAAAAAAAACCAATTTCCGCTGAACAAACGTAGCATAAGTGATGTAATAAATATAACGCAGTGTAACATAAAGAACATGACTTACTCTTTTTTAGTTTGAAGCAAAAAATTCGTTACACCAAGAGTTAATTCTCCTTGTTTTTTGTTGGATCGTTCTATGACTTTTCAACAAGTACATGAGTATATACCCAGTACAAAATTAATTCGCCTTTTATTGAATTGTATACGTGACAAGAAAAAAGGCCTATAACGAGAGAAAATTTGATCGTTAAAGATAGAGATTTGTTCGTAAATCATCTTTAATGACCACATTTTATCCCCTCATCGCCCCTCGTTGTTGCTCTTCCTATTAAAGGTTTTTAACTATCAAATGACTTCTAGTCGTAAAACATTATTAACGATTGCTTTCTATTTGGTCGTAGAAACTTCTAGCGAAAAAATATTTTAGTCGCTAAAAAATTTTAACGATCGTTTCTAATTTCTTTAAAGGCCTTTATTCCGGTCGCTACTACAATAAACTAGCCGTTAATTGAAATAAACAACGACCAACAATGTGGTTGTTATTTCTCAATAACCACCGATTATTCTTCGTTATTTGTATTATATTTTGGTTGTTAAAAATGTAAAACTAGTCGTTAATAATTCTTAACGAACAAATTCATGGTTGTTAAAGAAATTAATTACAGATTATTTCGTTGTTAGTTTTGTTGCATATTAATAATTTTTATGTTTCTAATAATTCATTTTTAAAAATTAAATAATAAATTCAAATACAGATATAATTAATAAAAAATTTATATATTATAAATAATTAATAATAAATTCAAACAAAAGCATTCTATTAAATAATTTAATTAATAATATCCTTTCTCTAAAATTAAAGCTAAAACATAATATCCAAGATAAATAGCTAGAATAAAGTTTTAATGTTGAAACTGTTGACGTCAATAGCTAAAATAAAGCACGTCTCATTAGCAGTCCCGGTACCCTTTTTGGTATCTTCCCCCGTGACCCATGTTTCATTTTAGGAGCGCCCTCCAGCACTAAAAACTTCCTCAACTTGAGTGGCTCCAAGATCCTTCAAGATGGTATATTCCTCAACTTAAGGATTTCTAATCAAAATTTATAAATTTATTTTTTAATTTTTCTTAAGAGAAGAATTAATATGAAGTACTATTATATTATAATAATACATTAATAAATAATTACTATAAGATAATATTATTAATATATATTAAAAAATTATTCATTAATATAGTAGTGAATTTTGTTAATATTCAAAAAATATTTCCATAAATATACTAGAAATGAAAGAATATTGTAATTAATAATACAATATTTAATTAGATGAAACTGTATAGATTTTGAGTAAAAAAAATACTATTTTGGTAAAATTTTGTTTTTTAAGTAATTCAAGGTTAAAAATAGAAAAAATTACAAATATGAGTAAAATAATGCAATAAATAGAAAAACATATCAATTGATTTCAAGTAAATATATTTTTAATTTAGCAATTGAGTTTGGTTAAGTATTCTTAAACTTAAAATTAGTCATTACAAACTCAACATATTGTAATCTTAGAAAAAATCATCTTCAAAGAAACGTGCAAACTTACTTATTTCTAAAAAAAAATATTGTATATAAAATGTTAAAAAAATCTATAATAATAATATGTCAAATTAAAAAAATCTATAATAACAATATGTCAAATGAATAATTTTTTATTTAATATATTTATTTATTATTATATTTTAAATATTCAATTAATTTTTGATAAAATAATTTATAGATAAAATATTTTATAATTTAAATTTATAAAATAATTAAATCGTAATATATATATCACCCAGCCACATCGCGCTAAACAATCTATTATACTAAAGGAGAATGAGATTTACAAAATCATGACATTGGGCCTTTTATTTTCTTTTATTTTTTGAAATTTGGTATCATTGTAACAATTTAATTAAAAATAAAGAGTTTTTTTTATTTATAAAACATCTTTTAAGATAAACATAAATAATTTTAATATTTTTCTATATTAAGATAATTATCTTTAAGTGATAAATAAACTATTATTTTTAAATTACTTCATGTCAATCTTTATAAAAAACAAATTAATTTATTAATTTTTTAAGCAGATTAAACTTAATTAACTAAGACAAAAATTCATACTTATCATACATATAGTTTATTATTTAGTGAATATCAATTATTTATCATAATTATCATATGTATAATTTAAAATTTTTTTTGTGCTTTAATTCTTTGTTTTAAAAATACTCATATGCGACAATTAATATGACATCTACAATTCTACGATTGTATGGTATAGAAGAAAGTATTATGATATCTGCATTAAGAACATGTTAAATAATTTTTTCTATATAATTATTTATTTTTAAATATTGTAATTTTTATTAAATTTAATTTTCTGTTGCATTGCACAGAAAGTGAACTATCTAGCAACAAAGGTGCACTCAAAAAGATTAAGTTCGAGGAAAAATCTTACAACAATTAATTTATCATATTACCTCTCAAGTTTCAAAAAAGATGACTTCTATTAGTTATGTGTTTCTTCACTATTATCAATAAGAGCTAATGAGTCTCTTTTGTACGTTGGTGTTGCCTCTCTAATCCTGATTTTTGTCTTAAAAAAATTTATGTTTCTACTTCCAGAGTAAAAAAAACGTGGTTTGAAGATACACATGCAAAAACAAAACTATGTATATGATTCTATATAAAAAAATATTTCCACAAAAAATTTTCCAACATATGTAATGCACATATATAATGAAAAAATTATTTTATTTAATGTTTACTTTTTTTTAATATTATCAATATTTGTTTTAATCTTTTTTCTTTTGCATATATTATAAAATTAATCAAGACAATTATAATATATAACATCTCGTCGTATCACGCGGATACTGTGACTAGTTCCTTCCTAACTCACATGTGTATTGCTTAAGCACAAATAAGAATGACCAAAATTCACCTTAAAATATATATGGTATAATCAAAACTAATTTGTAAAATACCAATTCCTTCCTAACTCACAAAGTTTAATACATTCTTATATTTTATAACTTTTACTATAAGACACACAATGTTTAACATGTGGATCTCATAGTTTAAATCTCCATTTGAGATTAGACGAGTCTATTGGATCAAGAGTGATCAACAATCAGGTCATTTCTATGTTTTGATAATGAACTAAGCGTCAAAATTGCTAACGTTGAGTTTCAGGTCATTTGAAGATTAAGGCAATGTGAGTTATACATGTAACATACATTAGTGACTGGGTAAGTCACGTTAATGAGGGAAGCTAACTCAAAAAGTGAAGGAAAACCAATCAGGGGTACGTTGCTGATCATAACATATGTTAATGGTGCGTAACGTATGTTAAGGTATAGGTAACGTACGTTACTTGGTGGTAAGTTACGTTACTCTGTGATTAGTCATGTTATTTGAAAGAGCTACGCAAGAAGCAGAAGGAAAATCCATCGAGGCATGTAACGTATGTTAAGGGTTGTGTAATGTACGTTATCGAGAATGAGCAGCCAAAAAACCATTGGACTGATACGCAGACAAGGTGGGTGCTCAGATCAATCTAAACAGACAAAGACATATGGAATGCACCAACAGCTGTAACACATGTTAAGGAGTTTTACAACATACATTATAAGATAATGCACGTTAGGGTGGACTGCAACGTACGTTATCGATCCTAACAGACATAATGACTAATTTCAAAAAGACAAGCTCAAATTTTTAAAGCATATTTTCCAATTAAACCAACTAATATAAGAAAAATATAAAATTCGTTCTTTCAAACCGATGAGAGAGAAAACATATACACGTTTTTATAAATACCGACCCATCATATCAAAATACAAGATCATCATTTACAAGCAGAAGCAAATAGTTTGAAAATATTCAAAAGCGTGTATATACAAATGTACAAGTCAAAACACAAAAGTTGATCTTTGGAGCCAGACCTCGATAGTATCAAATCAGCACCTTTGATCATTGCAAAGATATCGTCTGGAAACAGCTACCTACGATTTGCACAACATTTCAACAATCAAAAGGGGTGAGTATACAATTATACTCAGTAAATGATAATCAGATTGTAATAAAATGAAGTGCAGGAAAATTATAAAATAACACGGGGTCGTGCTCATAAACACGGGTCGTGCTCATGCATAATTTCCAGCCGACACGTCGTGCCTCATTGAACACGTGACATGCTCAATTTCATCATTCCCAAATAACACAGCTCGTGTCGTGTTGAGCAAGATGTTGTGCTCACATCATTTTCCAGATAATCCAACAACACGAGACGTGCTGGTCAAATTGACCTCAAGCACAATGGCGTGCTAGTCAACACGAGGGTATGTTGAGCTTCAGAAATGCCTATTTGATTTCTGCTTTAAGGTAAGTTAGCACACAACAAATTATAGCTTAGTTCCTTTGTTTATATAGTCCATTTCCTTGCCAATTTCACATAGAAATTACACTCATTTAGCACATAGCAAGTCAAA
Source organism: Breynia disticha f. nivosa (assembly GCA_948193385.1). NCBI lineage: Eukaryota > Viridiplantae > Streptophyta > Magnoliopsida > Malpighiales > Phyllanthaceae > Breynia > Breynia disticha. The sequence goes on from CANYCX010303406.1 coordinate 16,485, forward strand.
CTCCAAGTATGGTATATAAGGCACTTAGCTCAAACCACAATACCATACCAAACAATTCTCATAAACACACAGCCAATTCATTTCACACAGATATTCATAGTATGGCATTCTACATATAAGAATGTAAATTTGTGAAATGCCAATGCAAATTCACACAGGATGTTCTCAGGTTTTCAATATCCAAAGCACACAGCAGTGGAGTGGCACACAGCCTGAGCACACAACTTTGAGCATATAGCTCGTAAGTACGGATAACACACAACACATCTAGGACAGCACACAATACGTCCTCTCTCCACATAAGAAATTGTGTTACACAAACGATTATGCAACACATGTGAATGTATATGTAACATTCATAATCATAACGCACAACACATTTCATATCCACACAGGATCATATTAGCACACAGTTCATATCATGCTTTCATTTCTCTTATTCAAGCAACCAACAAATGAATAAAGGAAACACATAAACATCACACACAGAGTACTATCCACACAGGAAAAACAATGATCATATAGATCACAAAGCATAAAGCAAGCTAAATATGATCATAAGTTTATTTAGGACATCATTTCTCATCCATTTACATTCCAAACAAGTATGAACTAATTATACGAATGTAAATGTAAGTGTAAGAACACTTACTTGTAAGTTTAACCCCTTACCTTGACAATATACAAAGTCGGCGTCGGGCGCAAAGCTCAATTCAATCGTCATACAGATCCTCCTATACAAATTCAATCATATAAGGTTGTTAATTCACTTATTATCCCTTGTTTTCTACTTAGAACAATAATCACAACCTTAAAGCAATATCTCATGTACTCAGAACCTCATGAACCTAACTAAATCTCTCAAACTCATTCCACTCATGATCAAATTCATCTCTTAGTTGTTCTTTAAGCTCAAATTCATGAAGTATATGGTACAGTAATCATAACAATACTGAACCCTAGCAATTTCAGCAATCTAACATCAAGTATAGTCATTAAGATGCATTTAGCTTTACCTTAATGACTTGGGCCTTGATTCTTGAAAGAAAACATGTTTTCCTCCTGTTAATATCCTCCCTGACACACTTCTAGGGTTCCACTAATTGTCCTGCTAGCTTGCTCGAGAAACTGTTCTGTTTGTGACTGAATGAAATGAGCATTTGGTTAGTTCATATAATTCCCAACGGGTTGTGCCCTTAGGTCGTGCCTTGCCTTTCAACACGAGTCTTAATGTGGTCGTGCATGAGATCGTTCTATAATAAATTCAACATGAGTCGTGCTGATTTTCCAGATCTGAGCACGAGATTGTGCTCTTCAGCACACATGAGCACGGGGCGTGTCAAGACCATGCTCTTTGCAATTCCCTGCAGAATTTTCTGCACTTACTAAATTGATCTGATTTGCTTATGTTTTAGATTATTTCCCATATAACTTAATTCATATAAATTTCAGGACGTTACAACTAATGAATCTATTTTTGTGTTTAATGACTATACAATCAAAAGGAGAATATAAAGATCTTCAAGGAAGTTCAGAAACACAGGTGGTAGATAGAGAAAACATTTGCTTACATCAAAATCATCCATCTTAAGAGAAAACACATTTTTTACTTAAAGTCTTATTCTCATTCTTTGTACAACCTAGAGTTATTGAGTATGACTTTGTAAACACCTTGTGTGTCTAATTTTAAAAGTTCCCACTTAGCTAGAAAGTGGTTCTATAAGAGTTCTCACTTAGCTGAAAAGTGAATATAAAATTTTTTACTTAGCTAGAAAGTGATTGTGTAAGGGTTCTCACTTAGCTAGAAAGTTACATTTAGTGAAATGGTTTGAAAATCCTTGGTAGTGAAGGTAGCTCGGTTAGTGTTGAACCACTATATATTTTGTTGTTCTTCATTGCTTTTCATTCTTTCCACCAAGTGTTCGATTGAATTCTGGAAAGAAGCCAAAATGGGGATATATTCAATTCATCCTCCCTTCTCGTGTATTCAACAGTGTCCTTTTGACTAAATCCACTCGAGGCAAATTTTACAACAATCAAAAGATTCTTTCAAATTACTTTCAACTTTGTTGTACAAACTCAATGATGATTGCTAATGCTCATTAAACTTTCTCATTGATTGTTGTGTCCATTTTGATCATAATAGGTATTTACCTTTTAGGTTTACTATTTTTGTACATAACTAAAATTCAGTAAAATAAATATTATTTTATTCTCATTGCTGGTTAAACTAATTGTTACTCAATTTTGTTTTGATCTAACAAATTTCACTAATCTTCTCATTTCTTTAATCTAAGAACTTATAAAACATGATGAAATAACTTTTACAGTTCATTCTTGACTAATAGAGTTACTAAAAGAATCACGAACAATTCAGTACTTAAAATGTTATTGTGAGACTTTACCCTTTTATAACTGCACGTTTTGAATACTTAATAAAAAATATTATACAAAAGCATTTAACTTTACCTTTGGAATGCATCCACTAGGATTAAGCTCTTAAACTCCAACTGAATCCAAAAAACTACAAGGGTTAAATTCAAAAATTCAAAAACTTTCACTCAAGAACTCTTAACTCTCATTGAAATTAACTTTTATCAAAGTTAAGATCAAGACTATTCACACTCAAATGAAGATGCTTAGATAATATGTAACATTCTGGAAAAAATTTTATATATTAAAATGAAGTCAAATAAATTTGTAAACTTTAGTATATAAAGATATACGAAAGGTTGACGTAAATTTGACACGAAATAAATAAAAAAAATCGGAAAATTCTGAAAAATGGAAGTACGCGTAGTGGCACATGAGAACGCGGTCTGGACGCGACCATGCGTTCTATAAAACGAGTTGTAGAACCGACCCCACGTACTAAATGGTCGACCATGCATACTTGATGACCCCGCGTACTGTGTTGTCGGTTTGAAAAAAATAATATAAGTTTTGATCATGTACGGTGAAGGTTCATTCTATACTTTCCAAACCAAAAATCTACAGGGCAAAACCTTAGGGCAGCAGAGAAGAAAGGGGAAATAGGCTGGGAGGTTATGTTAAGTTGATTTTCTTCAAGAAGACAAACTTACGTAAGAAGGAAGTTGGTTGGTATGGTTTATTTTAAGTTGATGGAGTGATTTTACTGAATTAAATAGTTAATATAGTTGCTGGAAAATTGATGAATAATGCTGATATTGATGTTAGAAGATTGGAAATGAGTTTGGTAATTGATATGACACCCGAATTTAAATATCATCTGTGTATACTTCCCTCCTACAAATGATATCTAAACTCGGAAATCAAGATTTGATTTAAATTAAAATGGAATAATATAAACAATAATTATGAATAGAAATTTACAAAACAATAAACCAAATACAAAATTTATAGTTATATGTAACAAAAAGGTTACAAAACAGTTTTTAGGTTATTTAAGAAACAGGAATCCTAATGATTCTGTTTTCTAAAATAACCCAGCAAATACATAATATGTGCAAAGTCATATACAAACTACCACTTCAATCCAAAAGCCAAACACCTCACCCTTGATTCTTTACAACGATGTCTCCAAAATATGAGCAAATAAACCTTCTTATCTCAAAAT
>CANYCX010303754.1:0-12329 GCA_948193385.1 Breynia disticha f. nivosa
AGATATGTATTGAAGGTTATGAATATGTAATATGTTTGATTGGATTGATTTGGTTTGATACGATATTGTGTTAAAGAAAATATTTATATGTAAATGGAATTGTGAGGTATATATATATATAGAGATATACTATGGAAATGATATTGAGATATGGTTGACGATGGATTGAAATGTTGATTAAATGTGTTAATATGTGTTTAATGTTAATGTTATAGTGATTTAGAACTTGGAATGTATATTTTAAGTGTTAAAATGATTATGATTAATGTAATTAGGTGTTTTGATTAGAGTTTAAGCTTGGGAAGTAGGTCATCACGCGGAGTAGATACAAACTACGCGGGTCGTGCTGAAACCGCGTAGTTTGCTCTGACACCGCGTATTGTATCAAGCTTCCGGATGGTACTGTTTTATTAAACTACGTGGTGTGGGGGCGAGTCCGCGTACTCGGAAACCACCCCGCGTAGTTATGAAATAGCCCGCGTTCTCTCCTGTGAACATGGAAAATGTTGGTTTTAGGTACATTAATGGATGGTTTTTATGGAGTTTGATATGTATGGTTGTGTTACATTATTAAGGTACATTATTAATTTTGGTTATGTGATTTTTAAAATTTTTATTTTGGTGCTAAAGGAAATCGACGTGATAAGGTTATGTTACTTATTGAGTTAAATCTCATGCAATTATTTCCAGTGACATTGGCAGGTGATTAGAAGAGGATTTTGGTACAGGAAGCCTTGTAATGCTCACATATTTTGGAGATTTGCTGACCAGAAGTTAAGGTGTGCAGGCATATGATGTTGGACTTAGAACTGACTTTGTACATGACTATGCACATGATATTATATATGTATTTTGATAGGTTATTGTTGAAATAGGATCAATAAGATTCTTATTTCCTTAATAACCTAGAAACCAATTTGTAAATATTTGTATATATATATATATATATATATATATATATGTTTATGAAATTGGTATTTGGTATCTGACCTTTAAATTATTATTATTCAATATTATTTTATTTTATTTTAAATTAAAAACTTGATTTCTGGGTTTAGATATCATTTGTTGGAGGGAAGTATCCGCAGATGATATTTAAATTCGGGGGTCACATGTTTGCTATTATAGTCCAGATTTGACCACGAAGAAAGACAAGCTTACTAAGTGTGTGAAGACTATAATGAGTGAGAAAGTTGCAAGGGGTGGCGTACAATGTAGAATTTGTGGTGGAGGCAACCATATGGAGGATATGTGTGTGTATGGATGTACACAGGCTATGTTGACACTAAGTGTGGGGGTGTAAAGGATGCTAATTTTGTCGGTGGAGGAATTAACAAACTTTCCCAAGCAAATGACCCCTATTCCAACACCTATAACCCGAGATAGAGGAACCACCCTAACTTTGGATGGAGAAATACTTCCAATTACTAAGGACCACCGCATCAAACCTATACCCACCCCATAAGGCAAACACTTATCCTTCTCAACCATTCCAACCAAGAGACCCGCCAAACTTCTGTAGGCCTCCACTTCCAAGACCCAAATACCCACCACCACTACAAACCCAACACGAGCCATTTAGTTGCATTCATGTTTATATTATTCCTTTTTTATTACTTTCTTTTCTTTTCAATGTGTATGCCTTTTCTTTTCAATGTGAGCCCCATTTTCGTAAAATTCGTTTTTCATTAAATCTGATTTTCGCATCCATTTTTTTTCTTTTTAAATAACAACACAATTGAAATCAAGAGAATATATATATATATATATATATATATAAAGAATGGCATACATGCATTTCGTTTAAACCAGGCCAAATACAAATAAAATGTAAAGTATGTAGAAGCGAATGGTTTCGGTTTAAAAACAATGCATGTGCCAAAGCCTTACTATGATGCATTTGGCTGTGCAAAATACAAAAGTTTAACTGTCCAAAAATCCCCTAGGGGCCGACCTATCTGCACGGTGTCACACGCCTAGCTCCGCCAAAAGAATGTCCCAACACGGGCTACTGTCGCTCTGGACACATATACATAGCAAAATGAAGGTGAGTATAAAGTCGCATTTGTGCCTAACAATTCCCACAATATAATCTTTAAGTGTTTAAGACATTAAATTCATGCCACATACCATCATTTAAGTGTCTAATAAGTTCAGGAACTCATCCTATATCAATTGTATACTTTGGATATACATTAGTATGTTATTCAGGCTAAAATTAGGTTTTTTGGGCAAAATAACGTAGGTATATCCCCTAAGTAACGTACGTTATTCTTCCTCTCAGTTTCAGTTATGAATAACGTATGCTAAGCCCTTATTAACGTATGTTTATTAAAGTAACATACGTTATTCCTCCAAATAACATACGTTACATGCCTACAGAACCATTCTTCCCAAATTCGAAGTCTTTATTCATACATACACTTATCATTTAACACTTAGCATAACAAATAACCTTTAAGGCACACATACAACTCCCTTATACATCCAAATCATCTCACTTTACCATTAAACACATATATAACAGATTAAATCACAATCAAAACAACATTCGTAACCATCCACACAAGCATCCAAGACACCATTTACACAACTCATACGTATACATAAAACATACAACATCAAAGCAAGCCACCACAACTTTCTTAGCAACTTAACCAAAACATAATACATATCATTTATCATAATCCTAACAACTAACCATTCAACATGTGATAAACAAACACTTTAAAAGCGACAATCATAAACCTCAAAGTACACATCATTCATCATTTCATGCATTCATCCATATACTTACTCAACCAAATGGCAACCACAGTTAGATCAACACTTATCATACCAACCAACCTTCAAAACCATTTATACATTCATTCCATAGACATGATCACAACATTTGGCCATTATACATATCATCAAGCCACACTTTCAAGTTATTCAATCCATAATCATATTCACATACACAATTTCCTCATTCAATCCTATGAACACATATATTCATTTAAGCCTTTCAACCTTCCAAATTATCTCAAATAAACATCAATGCTAAACAATGAGTGAAAGCATATATAAAACAGTTAATGCAATCCACACAGAATGCATGTGCTCTGGAGCCCTATTATAAGAGGGAGTCCATCCTCTTCATTATCTTTGAGCATAAGCTCCATTTATTTTATGAATTGAAGCTCCATCTGTTTTGTGAGTCAAAGGTCCATTTGTTTTGTGAGCTGGAAGTCCATTTCTTTTGTGAGCTGAAGCTCCATCTGTTTTGTAAGCCGAAGCTCCATTTGTTTTATGAGCCAAAGCTCCATGTCTTTTGTGAGCCGAAGCTCCATTTCTTTTGTGAGGCTAAGCTCCAACTGCTTTATGAGACAAAGCTCCATTTGTTTTGTGAACCAAAGCTCCATTTCTTTTGTGCAAAACATGAACATACAATAATGCTCGTGCTATGCCATTATCCCATGCCACAATGTAAGTTCAAGCATTCAAAGTTCCATTCACCATCTTGCCATATTGTTTCTTCAAGAAACTCTTAACACAATTAACCATTTCTGAAACATATAGTTATCAAGCATACACCATCCTTTCATCATAAAGATCATAAACACATAACACATAGCATTCATCACGTCAAGAAAGCATACATATAAAACCATTCTCATTAGTAAGCATCCATCTCCATTATACACTCATAAGTTTTTGAAGCCACCATTCCTTTTAATTTACATCAAGGAAGCATTATCCATATAAGAATCAACCAATCATAAGCAAAAACACAACAAGTATGTGGTAAAAGCACTTACCTCGGGCTCAAGACTGAATATGTCGTCCAATCGTCGATTCGGGTTCTGAATGTCAGCACCTACACACATTAGCTCACATTTACTACCATTTAGAATATAATGCACCTTATTTCAACCTCCCTTGCTGTTTTTTCCCCAAAATCCCAAAACTTTCCTAAAACCCTAATCTATTAAATCTCACCGAATCGTATATTTTACGGTTAAAGGCTTATAGAATCATAAACTACAACGAAAACCAATTAAAACCCTGCTAAATGCACCTATTTTCCATCACATGTTAGACTAAGAATGAGGATCTTACCTCCTTCCCATTTTGCCTTTACCTTAGAATGGAAAGGAATCGATTAGAGGGTAGAATTGTTGTTAATCTGTTGTTGTTATGATGTTTGTTAGTAGGTTTTGTGTTTGGAGAGGCTTAGGATTGGTGTGTGGATGCTGAGAGAGAGTTTGAAGGGTTGGAGGTTGTTTTTCCCCCGGTTTGTCTTGTTCTCAGCCTTTTAATACCATGTCCAGGCCCCTGATAACATATGCTTATTTTAACAATTAATGTACATTAACAAAAATGTAGTTTCTGGGAAAATGGATGGATTAACATGCGTTATTCCCCAATTAACGTACGTTATTCATGATTTCATTTGAATAATCTATGTTAAGTGCCAATTAATGCACGTTATTTACATGCAGGCTGCTCTACTTATCATTTTCCGACCCTTTTCGATTCCCAGCCTAGGTATCCTTATGTATAGATACTCACAACTTATTTTAAACATTATGTCAACTTAATTAAAATTAATTCACATTGAATTAGACCTTATTTAACACTCAAACAAGACACAATTATACACTTAATCGTCATGTACTCATCATTTCATTTTATTATCGTTTCCAATCACTTACCATGAGTGCACAGCCAAACCACATCACATAACTTTACAATCTCTCAATTTTCAACCAAACATACATCATTTCATCATTTATAATTTCATTTAAGAATATGAACTTTTGTTACTTTGGTTTCAACCACACTCACACAACTTCCTCCGCACATGTAAGGAACCAAACAACACAAACCCACAAATTTCATTCTCATTCATAATCATTATTTCAATTTAAAAATGGAAAAATTTTTGGGGCGTTACAACTCTCACCTCTTTAAGAAATTTTGTCGCTAAAATTCAAATCAAGTTACATTTTCAAACCACTTGACTCTAAGATTCTGGTATCGAGTTATGAACTTAGGCAACCAACAAAAATCAAACATACTAATGTGCAATACACACTTTAAGTTCAATTCACTTGCATACATGATTATGATCCACACATTTCAATTTTAGTTCTCAAGCTTAAGGCACACAACACAATCAAACATGTTACTCATTATTAACATTTCCTTAGGTTTTCTCTACTTCCATATAAGGTTATTGTCAAGGTTAAAATGGTTTCTTTCAAGCGTACATTTTTAATTGCATACGATTCACAACATTTCACTCATTTTTCATATGAGGAACCGTTTTAAACATAATTTATCCCTTTCAAAAATTACACACGTTTACTCTCAAATTGTGGTTCCACACCCTTTTACTTACCTTACACAGATAACCAAAATATAGCCTCACATTTCACCTATCTCATACACTCAAGTTTACTCTTATACATTTTCACCTTGGAGTATGTCTTCCACCCTAAAATTTTCTACCGTTTTCTATTACTCATTTCTAGATAATATACCTTTAACAAACTATATTTTTGTCCCGAATCTTAACATGAACTTACAATTCATAAATCTCCAGTTCACACGTTAACTACATATACACTCATCCCAATCAATCATGACCCCCCGGATCATGTTAACCTCATAAGACCGATATCCATATGTCATTACTACAAACAAATCCATTTCATTGGTTTCAACTTCTTTCGTCCAACTCTCACAATATGTATGTATATATCTATGCCCGCGATCTTCCATCTATCCGGTAATGCCAACCCAAGGTAGGCAAGTAAGAAATATGGTTTGTGATTTGTGTACGTACGCATAAGAAGAAAATGTAGAGATGCAAACATGGGTGAAAAAATACAAGAATGTCCTACCCTTGGTCAAGAACGCTATGCAGGAAGTCAAAGATCACCTCCTTATACAAATTACAACTCTGGCACTACCTTCAAGGGAAGGAACGAGCAATAGCAACCTCGATGATCACGCTCAATAATCAAATCCTCAAACATACTTTACCATAGTCTCCCAATAACACCCACAATAGTACCTTGAATTTATCTTTCTTTGGTTACTTCTCTCGTATACACTATTGTTCTTTTTTGCAATGGATAATTATGCTCCTTAAGTTCTCGACTCACTCTTACCTTTCACTCACTCAATGTTTGGTCGATTACTTAGACCATCAAATCCATTCATTTTAATTTCGTATGAGACTCAATCCACGCACCACTCTAAATAACCTTTCCAATTCCTGGAAAACACTCATTCATGCGCTCATTACTTAGGTTTCCTCTCAGGTTCGCATGTTTCATTTAGTCAACTCACTTGTCCCACATAAACTTCATTCTTAATTGGTCTGGTCACATTGTGATTATAAGGTAGTTGTTTTCTATTTGTTTCAAACTCTCATTACCTCATTAATATGGATAAGGAATTCTCACTTCCTCCTAAATCATAACACAATCCATACAGCACACAACTTCCTCATTACTTGATAATTTATTTCATATTCATAACAAGAATTTTTATTGTATGCAACATTATCTGGCTTATTGTTAATACTCATTCGCACTTAACCTTTCACAAAGTACTTAAATCTCTGTTCAAACATTTATTTCATAGCTTTTATACTATGTGCTGTTAAATAAATTGGCACAATTCTCGTAAAGAACACATCTTTCTCAACCTACTTACTAAGCTAACTTATGTTATCATCCAATTCATTAAGAGAGCATTCCATAGCACCATCATCGTCATTAGCTGCATACAACATTGTAACATAACTCTTATACTTCCAAGTAGTCACACAGAAGGCATGCACACAAGTCAAGTTCTTTAGTAACACATTTTTGCATACCACTCATCATTTGAACTATTATAAGCAATTATTCGTTATGTAGATGTTTCCTAAACCACAAAGGCACCAATTTAGATCAGTTTGCTTAAAGCACAGAGCATTACTAGTATGTTTAGCGCAAGAAGCTTTATGAGCTCCCATATACTTCCAGAACCTCTCTAACACATAGTTCTCTAAGTAGTTTCATTTGCACCCTACCAAGTATGATTCCATCATATGAAGGCAAGGAGGAAAGGTAAAACACTTACTTATCATTATCAATTACACCCACAAGGCATTCTATGGCTTAAACCATTTTTACTTTACACAAATACATAGCAGTTATGCCAGTTAAATGCAAAGTATCGTATGAAAAAATTCATATTCATACATGTACCCACGATACCCAATTTCACTCATTTTACACGTACACAATTATAGTATATTTACTATTATTAACATTTTACCCTTCTTCATCATCACGCATAGGCTCTCGGGACTCCGCGACTGCGTGTGATACATTGTCGACTCGCTCCTTTCCTTTAAAAGTAACCATTTCCAAAACCTTAGTTTCACACACAAAAATGCAAAGAAAACAGATTTTCTGGCACACTCCGCAGGGAATCTAACCCTTGCTCTAATACCACTAAATGTGAACCCCATTATCGTAAAATTCGTTTTTCATTAAATTTGATTTTCGCATACATTTTTTTGTCTTTTTAAATAACAACACAATTGAAATCAAGAGAATATGTATATATATATATATACATATATAAAGAATGGCATACATGCATTTCGTTTAAACCAGGCCAAATACAAATAAAATGTAAAGTATGCAGAAGCAAATGGTTTTAGGTTAAAAACAATGAATGTGCCAAAGACTATACTATGATATGTATGGCTGTGCAAAATACAAAAGTGTAACTATCCAAAAATCCCCTAGGGGCCGACCTATCGGCACGGTATCACACGCCTAGCTCTGCCAAAAGAATGTCCCTGAACCGGCTACTGTTGCTCTGCACAAATATACACAGCAAAATAAAGGTGACTATAAAGAATACTCAGTAAGCGAATCCTTACAGTTATTGTGCTGAACGCGCAGGGAAAGCTTCGGTCAAATACGGGTGTGTCTGCATAACACGAGCCACATCCGTGCCTAACAATTCCCACAATATAATCTTCAAGTGTTTAAGACATTAAAGTCATGGCACATACCATCATTTAAGTGTTTAATCAGTTTAGGAACTCATCCTATATCAGCTGTATACTTTAGATATGCATTACTATGTTATTCAGACCAAAATTAGGTTTTCTGGGCAAAATTACGTAGGTATATCCCCTAAGTAACGTACGTTATTCTTCCCCTCAGTTGCAACTATGGATAACGTATGCTACGCCCTTATTAATGTATGTTTATTGAAGTAACATATGCTATTCCTCCAAATAACGTACTTTACATGCCTACCGAACCATTCCGCCTAATTCTAAGTCTTTATTCATACATACACTTATCATTTAACACTTAACATACCAAACAACCTTCAAGGCACACAAACAACTCTCCTATACATCCAAATCATCTCACTTTACAATTAAACACATATATAACACATTAAATCACAATCAAAAGAACATTCATAACCACCCACACAAGCATCCAAGACACCATTTACATAACTAATACGTGTACACAAAACATACAACATCAAAGAAAGCCACCACAACTTTCTTAGCAACTTAACCAAAATATAATACATATCATTTATCATAATCCTAACAAATAACCATTCAACATGTGATCAACATACACTTTAAGGATCAAAGCCACAATCATAAACCTCAAAGTACACATCATTCATCGTTTCATACATTCATCCTTATATTTACCCAACCAAATGGCAACCACAATGACATCAACACTTATCATACCAACGAACCTTTAAAACCATTTATACATTCATTCCATACACATGATCAAAACATTTGGCCATTATACATATCATAACCCACACTTTCAAGTTATTCAATCCATAATCATATTCACATACACAATTTCCTCATTCAATCCCATGAACACATATGTTCATTTAGACCTTTCAACCTTCCAAATTCTCTCACATAAACATCAATGCTTAACAATCAGTGAATGCACATATGAAAAAGTTAATCCAATCCACACAGAATGCATGTGCTCCGGAGCCCTATTGTAAAAGGGAGTCCACCCTTTTCATTATCTCTGAGCATAAGCTCCATTTCTCTTTTGAGCCAAAGCTCCACCTCTTTTGTGAGCCAAAATTCCATTTGTTTTGTGAGCCAAAGCTTAATTTCTTTTGTGAGCTGAAGCTCCATTTGTTTTGTGAGCTGAAGCTCCATTTGTTTTGTGAGCCGAAGCTCCATTTCTTTTGTGAGCTGAAGCTCCATCTGCTTTGTGAGCCGAAGCTCCATTTGATTTGTGAGCCGAAGCTTCATTTCTTTTGTGTAAAACATGAACATACAATAATGCTCGTGCTATGCCATTATCCCATGCCACAATGTAAGTACAAGCATTTAAAGTTCCATTCACCATATTGCCATGTTGTTTCTTCAGGAAACTCTTAACATAATTAACCATTTCTCAAACATATAGTTATCACGCATACAACATCCTTTCATCATAAAGATCAGAAACACATAACACGTATCATTCATCACGTCAAGAAAGCATACATATAAAACCATTCTCATTAGTAAGCATCCATCTCCATTATACACTCATAAGTTCTTGAAGCCACCATTCCTTTTAATTTACATCAAAGAAGCATTATCCATACAAGAATCAACCTATCATAAGCAAAAAGACAATAAGTAAGTGGTAAAAGAACTTACCTCGGGCTCTAAGACTCAATCCATCACCTGATCCTCGATTTTGGTTCTGTATGTCAGCACCTACACACATTAGATCACATTTACTACCATTTAATATATAATGTACCTTATTTCAACCTCCCCTGCTGATTTTTCCTAGAAATCCCAAAACTTTCCTAGAACCCTAATCTCTTAAATCTCATTGAATCGTATGTTTTAGGGTTAAAGGCTTATAGAATCATAAACTACAACAAAAACCCATTAAAACCCTACCAAATGCACCTATTTTCCATCACATTTTAGACTAAAAATGAGGATCTTACCTCCTTCCCATTTTTCCTTTACCCTAAAATGGAGAGGAATCGATTGGAGGGTAGAATCGCTGTTAATCCGTTGTTGTTTTGATGTTTGTTTGTAGGTTTTTTGTTTGGAGAGGCTTAAGATTGGTGTGTGGAAGTTGAGAGAGATTTTGGAGGGTTGGGGGTTGTTTTTCTCCCAGTTTGGCTTGTTCTCGGTGTTTTAATGAAACGTCCAGGCCCCCAATAACGTATGTTTATTTTAACAATTAATGTACGTTAACAAAATGTAGTTTCTGGGAAAATAGATGGAATAACTTATGTTATTCCCCCAATTAGCGTACGTTATTTGAATGCAGGCTGCTCTACTTATCATTTTCCAACCCTTTTTGATTCCCGGCGTAGGTGTCCTTATGTATTCATACTCACAACTTATTTTAAAAATTATGTCAACTTAATTAACATCAATTAACATTGAATTAGGCCTTATTTAACACTCAAACACAACACAATTATACACTTAATCGTCATGTACTCATCATTTCATTTTATTATCATTTCCAATCATTTAGCATCAATGCATAACGAAACCACATCACATAACTTCACAATCTCTCAACTCTCAACCAAACATACGTCATTTTATTATTTATATTTTCATTCAATAATATGAACATTCATTTCTTTGGTTTCAATCACACTCACACAACTTCCTCAGCACATGCAAGGAACCAAACAACCCAGACCCAAAAATTTCATTCTCATTCATAATCATTATTTCAATTTTAAAATGGACAAATTTTTAGGGCGTTACAGTGACTGTCCAAAAAGACGTTAAACTACCTATGTCTGCAATGATGTTAAACTATGACATTAAAATTTCTTTCCTTTCTAGCATCATTTAGTTGCATTCATGTTTACATTATTTCTTTTTATTACTTTCTTTGCTTTTCAGTGTGTATGCATTAATTATATAGGAGCATGTTTACAATTACGTTCTACATTTTTCTTATTTTATTTTTCATTTTGTGTACAGCCGATTTTTGTTTCCTTTTGTAAGGAAGTGTAAATGAATGAATGCAAAAGCCAAGGACGCAACCTTATGAATGGAAACAATGAGCGCCTAACAGAGAGAAGATTCCTCTTCCCCTTTCCCTCTTCTTTACATTCTAACTATTCGTGCCAATTTTTTTCCTCAATATTTATTTGAATTAATGCTTGATTGTGACATTGAGGAAAATGTCGAGCTTAAGTGTGGCAAAGGGGTTTATGATCGTGTTTCCCATTTTTTTTAGCGTTGTGATATTTGTGTACTCTCAAAGTGTTCAAAAAGTGTAAAAAAATTTTCTTTTTGTGACAAAATTTTTCAAATCCAACAAAATTTTTGCACTTTTGCTATACTCAATGTGTATAATGGATTGTATCTAACTTTAAGTGAAATTGAAGGACATTTTTGGGGAAGATCATGGGAAAAGAAACTTGTATATAATGTTGAGTGTAGGTGCATGACACGATTTAGGACCTTGAACATGATCTTGCAAAGTTACGATGGGCTAGCTCCAATGATCTAGTGGAAGAGTTCTCAGGTTTGGTTGAGGAGGTGTAAACGGTTAAATTTTATTATCATGGGTATTGAGTGAGTCTATTTCATGAAGAATGGATGAGATTTTTCCCTATAAAAGAAAAACAATGTGTGAATACTTTAAAGTGCTAAAAAATTTGAAAAAAAGGTATTCGAATGGTCGGGAGTGCATGTAACCCCCAAATTCGACTACCATTCACTTTCGCCTATACGTATTTCTCGAATGGTAACCGAACTCGGAATCAATTGTTTTTTAAATTGCAATTTGAGACTTAACATTGTAGAGGTGAATTCATTTATGCACATTCAATTTTATAAATATGCAATACTTTGGTTGCCTAAATCATAATTCATAAGAGTTTCAAAATACAGAAATATCATAACAACGTGTATGTTTACATACTCGGTTGGGTTTTACAATGCAGAAATCAATTAAGAAAAACCTCAAATTTGAATACACTCGACAAAACACATATATATGCATAAACATTATTCAATACAATGTATGACATTTGTTCACACTATAACTTTAGTGAACGGCCCACCTTGGTTCGTCGGTTGTCGGGTCTCAGTCGGCAAGAGCAAACATGTGACCCCTGAAATTCAACTACCACTTACGTATTCTTCCCTCCTATAAGTGATATTTAAATTCCGAAAATCAAGTTTTATTTTTATAATATAAAATACATAATAAATAAACAGAATTTGAAATTTCATTTAATCCAAATTCATTTACACAAACCATTTCACA